>JARYHS010009186.1:146818367-146833883 GCA_031002005.1 Vandiemenella viatica | reverse complement strand
TGTATTGTACAGCTAAATAAAATGATACATTCCTAAGGAATGACGTATTCGCACATGTGGCACGAGCTCCGACTATTACCTGGTTCATTTTTTTTATCTTTTCTGTTGCAAAATAAATATATATGAATATCTTTAATTAATTCATACTTATTTTGAATTCTATTGCTCTGGTCATTATTATAATTAAATTGTAGGTACTAAATAATACTACTTTAACTATCAAAATTATAATTTAATAACGAGTATTAATTTCACCCCATATACGTTTATTACAAGATGGATGAATAAACCTAATTAGATCCATAATATTTTCCCCAGCCTCGGTTCTCGAGCTTTTGGGGAAGATTAAATGTGTATTATGGTACTCTGGTGCTAAAAACATGAAATACAGTGAGTTCCGAAGGAAAATTCAGTTATCAATACCAAAAAGCTTAGCATCAAAACGTATTTTTGTTGAAGAATTATTAGAAATTATCATGATGATTAATCACTTCCAGCTACAAACCTATGTTCTTAATATAAACCGTTGTAAGGAGGGCAGATATTATGTGTGTAATGAGAAAAGTGGTGAGTTTTAGTCCAGATAGGTGTAGAGACTTGTCTACTCAAACTATACAATTGCGTGTCAAGCGCAGATTACATTCAATGTTTGCCTTCCATTGTTAGACGAAATCGAGAATCAATACTCCCCACAAGGCAAATATAATGTCTATGCTTCCACATTCAAAATTGCTTTCCACAGAGCAATTCGCCGTTTTAACACTATAACAACAAGTCGTCACTAAAATGACATCATAAGGGTGTATACAAATTTATTATTTATGTCAGTAAGTTGGCACAAGTACCCGTTTCCTGTTTGTTTTCTTTACCGTCGAACAAATCGATGTTTCCCTGAAGTGTTCTCCTTAAATAAATTGTAGACTTTTTAATATACTAATATGCTACGTTCGTCCACTTAAATAACAGGAGCACATTAGTTAAATGCGAACAAACGATCGATGTAGATTGAAACCGTAGCACCTCCTTGTTTGCAACCCTAACTGAGGTATTTTCACTGTTGTCGGTAATCAGTCATTTAAGGTAATACTATTTGATGCTATTGCTGCTTTGAGTTTGTCCTCAAAAAATAAAGTTTTATTTATGTTGTTACTCAGTGCATGTTCATTTCTTCTTTTCTTATTTTCTATTTACTTATCATTCATCAAAATCAGTTCTTGTTCAGTGGGTTGCTACTTTGATTGCAAGGGACTGCCCTGCAATATTTTCTTGATTATATCCATTGTGTTCTACAATAAGGGGATTTAGTGGGGCAGAAAATCACTGCTGTTAATTCTGTTTTAAGTAATTTAATTATTTTAGTATACCTTAGATATGTTTAATAAATACATTGGTCGAATATCAAGCTGAAACCGTTTTATGAGATTACTAATCATTTTATTTAATATCATAAATTAATAATTATTATATGCATTAATATTCGTATTTTATATACTGTAGTAATAAGTACCTTTACTGTGTAGTGTTTAAGTATGAATTTCTGTAATTCCTAACGTTCTAGATTTTTTGATAAAATGCTACATTATACTCGATGTTTTTTCAGAACTTTCGGTAAACGTCTTCACGTGTAGCGTAGGACGCAAGATCTTCCTTTTGGGTGCATTTTGTATTAGTAAAAGTCTTGTTACGATTTCACATTCAGTATGGCTGACTTAGGTTGGTGATATAAGAGTCTAGCATTCATGTCATTAAATTAGTTAACTTATTAATACGGTAAAAGGAAGATAATTAATACAGGTTCAGCTATTATGTATTGAGCTTTTGGTAATATCAGTCTGATGCATACTTTATCTGCGACAAAATTTTTAGAAGCTAAACATCACTCTGTAAACTAGTTAACTATAATTTGGCTATCGTAGAATCACAGGCGAAACAATGGAGCAGACTGAGAGGAGTCAAAATAAATAATACATTGGCAACGGATCATCAGGGGAGGACAACGCTTGAAAAGAAGTGTAGCTGTAATAAACAACCTAGTTCACCTCTGATATTTTCGGTGTCTTTCGCTTTATAGATTAACTTCCATTTTACCCTTTTATGTAGAATTTCATATCACTTACGAACAAAAAGGACTGATATGTCATTAGGCCCGATAATAATGTTGTTGTTAAAAGTTGTATCAAAACTATAAATAGTTTAAATCACTGAATATGTTCATCACGTTTCTGTTTTATTCAGTCACAAATAATTCTAGCACTTTTGTACACTTGAAAATCAAATTTTATGATTCAGAAAAAAATTCACAGAGGTTAAAATTGATGGTATACAGATTCAATATTTTATCTGTTTTTGTATTTGGTTTTTGAAACATGAAAATCTTTGGTTTTTTTCTGTTGAGACTGTTGCTTGCATAAATTAGTTGGAGGAAGCAGAACTTGAGCTGGTCCCTTCGCAACACGGCCGCGGGGGAGGCTGCTCTGTTTACGGGGGCCTGCTAAGCGGTTTGCATAATCAGGTGATGACAGGTGAGGCAATTTATGCAAAACACGTTACAGCCTGCATTCACAGACACAATTAGCTGAGCTACTTACACGCCGGATTAACGCCCTGGTAATAGGCTGCACCATGCATACCGCCGTCACCAACTTGCAGCCAAGGACGGTAATTACGTTGTAACATTGCGCGGGAAGTAACGACTGAGTTTAGAATATCTGGAGATATGTGATAAATAGGAACTCTGCAATACAGGTTTTTCTGAAATGTATGAAAGCATTGTGTAAAAGTTTTTGTTCGCTTTTCCAAGATATGGCCTTCGACTACACCAACGTATAATTTAGCAATTACATGAAGCTCCGCAAAGCCATTGAATTAACGAGTAGATTTCTGAATATACCTATTTCTGTGTGGGAAAAAATTTAACCTAAGTCAGTGGTGGTACAAATAATTTATTACTGATTTGAATCGATTAAAAATGAGGTGGAAAACACTGATAAAACTGATTAATTGTGTCACTTTACTGGCAGGTTTCAAAAATGTTTCCTCAGAAGAAAGTAAAGTTCATCATTCTGATCAATTAATTAATCAATATTAACAGAATATATAAAAGGACAATTCGTCCGCTATATTCATTTTTTTCCTACGGACTTCTCTTCATATGTCTGCCAAAGAAGTTGATAGATGCTTCATGGTTTAATTAATACGATAATTAAGTAGTCCACGATACGTTTTAATTTAAACTTGTTTATTTTATTAAACACGTCCTCATAGATACTGGTTACATGCATCCATACAATTCAGAGATAGCATACAACACTTCTTCCACAGACAATACAGTTCCCAGCCGTCTCAAATTGTGTTGGTGAAAAACTACTACTGTCTTTCTGCTGATTGCTTTATATAAGCAACATCGAAATTTCTAGAACACTTCAAAGGATTCCGACAGATAATTCTCGAAAATTAACAATACTTAAACAATTGAAACATATTCAAAACAATCAGAATTAATACCAAATCATTTACAATCAATACAAAATGGTCATAAATGGAATCTAAAGATACTTAAACACAAAATTATTCACATAAATCATTTTAAACTGTAGTAAATTGTTCTTTAGACATCGTAACTTGCATTAATACTTGAAATTACGAACATTTAAGCAATTCTCTTGCACAATTCTGTTCTTAAACATATTAAATGGCTTCTAAATAATTTCTTTTCATAAAATAAAGTCTATATACACTGATTTACATGAAACTGCAAAACAAACATACCAGATCATATTCAACAAAACTCTAGCTTACTACCAATACTTTATAAAATAAAATTACATTTAATTTTAGTTTTGAGGGCTGTTACAAAGTTCTTTTTACACACGATTCTTTGCTCTTCCGTACTAAATATTATCTTTTTCTTTTACGAAAGAAAATAAATTAAACAAACAAAACTAATTAACCCAATAGAAATCTTAAACAATAAACTATTACCTTCAAATATTTATATAGAAACAGTAAAACTAAAATAATACAAACAAAAAATGTAGGGGACTATTTTTCCTTACAGTCGGCGCATCACTACATGGGAATGCATCGGCCATCCATGCTTTAAACTCTGCGTGTCGCGTTGAATAACCTCTGTTGGCTGTGTCGGCAATGCTTGCCGGCGGGAACACAGTGTCTATTAAACACCGGTATACTTCCAGTGAACTTGCTAGACCATCAAATTTAACTCTCGAAGATTGGATGGCAGAATCTTCATCACTCACATTGGTGATTTTTTACTCGTTTAATATAGTGTCATTCTGGTAAAATTCATCATAAGGCTAAAAGGTATTTAAGACACTAAAATGCAATGAATAAAATAATTATAGAGAAATCTTACAAAAGTCTGTTTAAAAACTAGGAATAGTTACAATGCCAGAAGAACGCATATACAACACAAAATCTTGAACACATTGTTGGTTCAACGATGAAATACAGGATCCTTAAAAAAATGAAAAGATGTAACATCTGCAAATATTACAATTCGTTGTCACCTTACAAAGCCGTCACCACGAGCACAATACGACTGCACTGATCTAATACGCTAACGCATTAACCTCTCGATTACATCGGGCATAGAATTAGCTACTAGCAGAAAAATACGAATTTTAAGAATTCAAATTTGTTGTAAATTATTAGCATGTGGTTTTACACGTGTCATTTTCTTATGGTTAAAAACATTCCACAAAATTTTATCACAATTGATGAGGTGCATTTCGATTCTGTCCTAATTAGTGCAACCGGTGTGAGGAGCAGGGGGGGGGGGGAGTGAGCGGTAAAGCTGGAGCCTTCACATTGTCTTCCGTACATATTTCGATTATCCATTCCTCCTGGGGAAAGAGGGGGGCATGGTTCCTTCAATAGCTACGAACAAACTCCTGACTGTTTTCCTGCCACGTCGACAAGGCTTTAGACCCTAAGGAAAAAGATGACATCGGATTCGCTACAAGAGATAAGGTTTACATGGAAAATAATTTGTTTAATAACTAGCATCTAAGTCCGTCAAAAATGACGGTTTGAACAGGGTGTTCTGGCAAGTAATTTACTTGCAGTTTCTTAACTAAATAGAATTGTTACAAAATAACGCTCAGCACAATTCCCCGTATCTTACAATGTGATAAAAAGTTTCAGCTGTCATTCTTGAGAAGGCTGCATTTTAACCTTACCACGAACTGCGTTAATATGACCGCTATAAAAATCAGTGCTTCAGTCACACGCGCAGACTTACCTACATTATGCCGCGTAATATTAGTTTAAATCGCCACATAGATCACGATCAATGTGCTAAGATTTTCATTCAAATGCTGTAATGATTTCATATAATTGCACTCATGAAAGCAACTTAATTTTTTTTTTTTTAAAAAAAACTTGAGTAACACATTCCCCCAGCTGTAACCACGAATGCTAACATTACTGCATTTGTACACGCGCATACATTCACTGCATCGCGAATGTGATAGCATATTTTTTAGCATACTATGGCATACAGCGATCAGAGAATGTAAAGGAAACATCTATATCGAAGGAATATATATAAAACTAATAATTAACATGCTGATTAATTCGTTTCTTCGCAGTTGCTTTATTACATATAATGGTCACTAAATAAAGCTCATAACCTCGGTTTTCCAGAGGCATCTGGGCCATTTTTAAAAACCTTCCGACCCAGCTCTTTTATGAAATTTTATTTTAAGAATTATGTATAACAAGATAGGAGTCGATTAATTGTGGATCTGTATATTTTTCGTGTGATGAATTGTGAGTTAGTGTAAATGTGTCATATAAATGAACATTTTTTTATGGAGAGAAACTATCTAAATGATAGGTAGTACGATCGAGGACAGTATTTTGTTTGAAAGATTAATTAAAAGTTTGTAATTGTAAGTGTTGATGTAACCCACGATGTTTTGAGGACAATTCTAAATGGTTTGTACTGGTTTTTGTTGATAATTTTGTGTCTAAATTCATGTAAACAGTGTTAATTTTCATTTTAAGACTATTTCCAATCATTTATTTTGTATGGATTTATTGTTAACGTATTTTTTAAAGTTCTGGAAACATCCGGCGCATATTTAAACGCGGGGGGCGAGCAGAGTTAGTTGGTGGTTAATTGTCAGTCGTTCTCAGAATTTTTGTTTGTGGGTTTAATCGCTGGAATATTTGTGGATTTGCTCTTTCGTATCTTTGGACGAGTAAATTATCTTATCCGCTTGTAATGTAATATGAAGCTCACGGAGAAATAAATATGAAGTGAAAAGTGATTCGTCGGCGTTTTCATTTGATGGAACTATTTAATCCATTGAAGAGCAATAGTTACTTAACCTTTGGGGGAAGGTAAAACCCACTGGTGACCAACGACAGTGAAATTTATATTGGTGGACGAAGTAATTAATCACCATTAGTTAATGACAGGATGAATTCGGTAACTACCGAAGAGCTAGACACTTTGTTTGTTCGGCAATGGATGTAGGTAGCGTGCCGTCACAGCGCTATGGGCATAGTGACCAAGTTTAGCCTTTTATTATGTAGTGAAAATAAAAATATCTCAGAATCCTACCGACGGTAATTCAAATATCCGGTGTTGAAATTTGTATTCATATGCTACTAGTGAAAACTGAGGGTTCTCATCAGGCATTTGTCGAGCAGTAGAATTCGGCCAAGTCGCAGCGTAGACTTTCTGTACATCTGTCGCTATCCAAACAACATCAGGGAACAACGTGGCGGCGACGTGTGCGCCGCTGAATTTGGAATTTCGCCTTTTCTTCGCCGGCCCCGGGCGACAGCGGAAGCGTCAAACACGATGGAGGGAGAAGTGCAGACGCTGCGGCGATGGAGGCACTCGCGATGAATACGTAGGACCGCCACGGTCAGCGGTGAACGAACGGACCGACGAAATTGAATTTACCTCACCCCACGCCGCGCAGCCAGCTCAGGACCTGTTTCCTCATGGTCTGCGCTCCCTTCACTCAATTTATTACTGTCTCCGGATACAAAGTAGAGAAATTTTTGTTTCAGTACGATACTTTGGTCTGCAGACCTAAGCAAGTTTGTCTGGTGGTACTACGTCTGTATTCCGTAAATCTAAGCAATAATCAGTCACAATGCAATTATTAGCAATTTGTGAGCTCTCGATGAAACAACATCTGGGTTTTACAACATTATGTTTTAAATAATTTTTAACCTATAGATTAAAACTTTCAAATCTGAATTCTAAAATAAATATTCAGGAAGTACTATAGTAAATTAGTGGTAAGTATACAAATTAGTTTAATCATTGGTTGAGGTCATTCATGGAAACTATTGTCAGGTCCTTTGGTGGTTTAATTAATATAGTAATTAATTAAATAGTCCACCATAAGGTTCAGTTTAAGATTTTGTTTATTTCCTAAACAACGTCAACGATATTGTTCACATGCAGAGATATAATCCAGAGATTCTACTGACACATTCTTTGGCAGTTGCAAGTGAATCTGTATAAAACTTCTGTGAACTAGAAACTGTCCTTCTGCTGATTTCTTTATATAGGCTCTATCGAATTTTTTGGAATTCTTCAAAGACTTCCGCGAGATATTTCTCGAACATTTACAATTACTCAAACAATTAAACATATTAAAAACAATCAGAAATAGTACTTAATCATTTAACATTATTACAAAACTGGTAATTAAAGATACTTAAACATAAAATTATTTACAGAAATAATTTTAAACTGTAGAAAATTGTCCTGTAGACATCGTAACTTGCATTAATACTTGGAATTACACACATTTAAGCAATTCTTTTGCACAATTCGGTTCTTAAACATATTAAATGTCCTTTAAATAATTTATTTTCATAAAACAAAGTCTATATACACTGATTTACAAGAAATTGCAAAACAAACATAACAGATCATATTCAAGCAAACTTCAGCTCACTATAAATACTTCATACAGAACAATACTATTCAAAATTCAGTTATGAGGGCTGATACACTGCCTAAACGTTTTAACGACCTTAGTTAATTTAATTCAATTATGTTTACAAGTTTCACTGTAATTGGTAACATTTATACGAGTAGAAGTTGTGGGAGTTATCTAGTCACGAATAAATTAAACTTCCAATAAAGTATTGAATTCATTTCTTAGCTGCTTGCAATTAAAATTTGGCTTCGTGATTGGTAAAAATCAATCATTAACTTTTATTTCGCATTTATTCAGAATCGAGGTCATCAGACGAAGAAGCCAAAACACATACAGAACGATGTGATATAGCTATAACGACAGTGCTATTCCACTTTAAACAATATTCAGCCTGCTCCTCTCTGCTCACTTTGTGTCTCGATATTTACGTAAAGCGAAACTTCTTGAAATCTACAAAGAAGCCATAAGATGTAATAGAAAACTGAATAACATTTGAAGGCCAGGGCAAATAATTCATTATTATCCGATTAAATACTCTAAAAGTCATTAGTTTCAAATTGCAAAGATTTCAATCAAAAACACAGATAATTTAATATAATTTGGTATTACTTAAAACACATTAAACAGTTTTTAATTACCAAAAGATGTAAAATATATTAACCACCAATGAATCACTCAATAACACCATCCGAATAAAAAATTTTAGATAAAAATTTACTATAAATTATTAAAAACACTTGTACAGTCACTGAAAACTATTTTATATCATATCTACAGAATACTTTGACATATTATAAGGACAATCTCCCACAAACTGCAATTTAAAAATTTATTCTACCTATTTACAAGAAAGTGATTAATGAAATGATGCATAATGAAAAGGCGAATAGTCATTGTTATGCGGTACATGGTATAAAACTTGGTTTATGGAACGATGAGGAGAAACATAACCATGATTTAAATTAAGGTAATATTAAAATTCATTTCACACAACATTTCGCTTATGAAACTAAGAAAAATTAAATGTCACATGATATGTAATTTTATGAGAACAAGATTGCTTTTGTGTCATGTAACATAAAAATATGCTACTACAAATTACTTAATGGAAAAAGCGTCAGCAGAACAAGTAACGTGGAACATACTGTAACATCCCTCATACCTGAACTTTAAATATAATTGTATTTTATAAAGTATTTATAGTGAGCTAAAGTTTGCTTGAATATTATCTGGTATGTTTGTTTTGCAATTTCCCGTAAATCAGTGTATATAGAATTTATTTTATGAAAAGAAATTATTTAGAGGCCATTTAATATATTTAAGAACCGAATTGTGCAAGAAAATTGCTTAAATGTTTGTAATTCCAAGTATTAATTCAAGTTACGATGTCTAAGGACAACTTCCTACAGTTTAAAATGATTTCTGTGAATAATTTTGTTTTTAAGTATCTTTAATTTCCATTTCTGGCCATTTTGTAATGATTGCAAATGAATATGTCTTAATTCTTATTGTTTTTAATGTGTTTTAATTGTTTAAGTAATTGTTAATGTTTGAGAAATATCTGGCGGAAGCTTTTGAAGAGTTCTAGAAATTTCGATAGAGCATATATAAAGAAATCAGCAAAAGGACAGTAGTAGTTTATACAGATTCACTTTGCGACTGCCAAGGACTGAGTTAGTAGTATTGTATGCAATCTCTGGATTGTATGAATGCATGTAAGCAGTATCGTTGACGTGTTGTTTGAAAATAAACGCAATTCTAAACTGAAATACATTGTGGACTACTTAATTACCGTATTAATTAAACCACGAAGAATCTGACAATACCTTCATATTCTCTAGGGTGGATACTTAGCAGCGTAAAGAAATAAGCAAGAAAATGATTAAAACATTGAGTACATATTCTTGAAAGTACGGTATGTCCGTTTTAAATATTACAAAAAGATAAGTAATGTTATTGCGGATCAGGAATTTTGCAGTGAAAACTTCCACAGGCGCGTTAGGCGATGTTTTTATGGGAGTAAACCTGTGAGTTCGCTACTTCCCGTTACTGGCATGCTACTGGACAGCCACGAAAGTATAGTTTATACTCGTATCTAATACATAAAAATGTTTTTTTTTGCTTTTTTCTACAATATTCGTCATATAAACAAACATTCCTTATCAGATTTTGATTGAACTTCGCATATGTACAGTTTAAAACAAATAGAAAAACATCTGTTTACGTTTGATTTACGAAAACCTAAACCCTCTCCTCCTTTCCCCGCTCACTTAATTTCTGTCAACGTTGTTCTTAAAAACCATACGGTTTTTATCAGATTTTCATAGTACGTAGCACACGTATATTACAAAACAAGGCGGTTTGGTAGCTCAGCGGTTACGACGCTTACTTCCGAAAGTTCCTCTCCGGTCGCGGTTTCAAATTCCGTGGTGAGCAGGAATTTTGAGGAGTTGTATTTGATTGATTATATGAGCTACGCCGGGACGTCCCGTGGTTCTGATTCCACGTTAAACTGTAGGCCTCTGGGGAAAGGAATTGGCCTTCCTGCCTCTGACACAATAACTTAGTACATTTCCTTCAGGAAGATTCGACAAACCTTCGGGTTGTGGACTAAGTTAGAATTTTAGTTTTTGAAGTGTAAACTTCCTTAGGCACGTTGGGCAATTTTTGGATGGGTAAAGTGATATGAGTTCGCGTCACCGACATGTTAATGTGTAGCGGTCTGGTGAATGAGTGGTTAAGGTGTATGTCTCGGGAATTAGAAGTCCCCGGTTCGAATCGTTGGCGGGGATTCTCATAGACATTTAAACTGACATTCATCTCTGGCACAGATTGCTGTGTAATATAAAGTACTCTAAAACGCTTCTGTGGTTCGGGTTGCACGTTAAACTGCAGGTCCTCTGTACCTTGTAGCACTACCGGCTTAGGTGAAGAAGGCTAAGACCGGACCGGAAAGCGCAGACAATAGAAACTCTATCACCAGGTCGCTACGTCCACACAGAATTATTATTATTTAGTATATCTTTAGATGTAAGTATGACGTGTTGCGCGTAAGATATTCATAATTTTACGTTTTCACTTCTGTCGGCGGTCCTCAGTGACTTCTGTAGAAACGAACTCCCCTCTATTGTCGAGGTCAGCGAGGTACGTAATATGTCACTAACACCAGTGGGGCTTTAATTTAGGAACGAACACAAGGACGAATGTTGTATGATATATTTGCAAAATAGACAATACTATAAATGCTTACATGTGGTAAGTCCAAACTATCCGTCAAAAATGTGCCTGTCGGGACTTTACACATGATTTATTAATTTTTGGCAGACTGATAAATGGTTTTCTTTTATCCATGGTATGAATTTTTCTGGTATCAAGATGCGTTTTATGTCAAATGTGTTTTTTTATTTGTTACCTTTTGGCTTTAGAAATATTAAAGCAAACAAAAGCACAATAGATCACATAAATTAATTTTATATTTTCTAGACAATTTTTCTCTCCTTGTATATATATACACACACATCATACATAATTTTATACCTACCTTGCGGACAAAAGCATACTCTCTTATAAGAAAAGTAGGAAAGTTTATATACATTTTTCCTATTAACAGCATTCAAGAATTCAAATAAAAATCTAACAGTAAAAATATGAAATTAATTGGCAATTGACAACTCACAAATACTGCGGATAACTTTATGAGTAATTTTATAAAGAATAATTGTTCAACTGCGGAATAGCCTATTGCCGGTCTAACTTTATGAGTTATTCTTCATACCCTTAGTCAGCCATTCAGAACGCCATGTTCATGGTTTCCGGAAATATAGTTCTATCTATTGGGGTCTCGTTCAAATTACTTATATCGAGGAGTCGTTAACACGGAATCCTTCAAGTTCCTTCGCTAACTAGTTCAAAAATTTAACTACCGAATATAATAGAAAACAAACAACAAATTTACGAAACATTATAGAAAAAATAATCTTGCAAGATGTTAACAACGTACTATCTCGGCTAACAAGCAGTTACCATAACAGGTGAATATAGGTAACAATGGGTGATTTCGTGCTTTCCGCTTTCGCTGTGTGTTTGTGTGTGAGGAGAGAGCCGCTTGCTGATTCTCTCTGAGCCTTCGTTCGCTCGCAGCATCTCTGCTGTCAGTTTATTCCATCTCAAGTTGCTGTCTTCGGGCTGGAAACTTATTTTCTGCGCTCCGAATATTTACGGAGCAGCCACTGACATTTTCTGCTACCAGAGGAAATGCTGTTATCGGTGAGGGCGGATGGCTGCGTACTGCTTTCTGGAGTGATACGGCCGACGCCGACATGTCTCAGGGACGTGTGTCTTCGTCTTGTGGTAGAGTATTACTCTACTGCGTTAGCAAGGCCTGAAGCAAAATATGACACGTAAAACTATTTTTCAATCGTAATTTACGAATCAACTGATTTTATAGTAACTGTAATAACATTACTACCTCAAAACACCGAGCTTTACAACATGCCACTTCAAATAGTGCAAAACAATTATTTCTTCTCTAATGTAAATCTACAATTAGTTTTAAAGGTAGATCTCTTTTGCTTTCAAACATCTGCAAAATGTGTTTCCAGTTATCGAAAACTTTTTGTAAATACCACTTTCGGAATAGTTGACAAATTGGATACCTGTTTTTTAACGATGTCTATTTCTGTGAACCTCTCTGTGACAATCATAGTGTATTGGCGATCTTTCTTCTTGTTAGTTGCCCTTCAGATACGACTGTTACGCATTTGACCTGCTTTACCCTCTGTAGCCTAACACGTTGAGGTTCGTTCCAAACATTAAGACTCGCAGATTAATTTTTTTTTGTATCTCTGAAACCATGGTTCGTCACAATCTCTGCATACAGAAGTTTGTAATAGCCCTCAAACCTAAAATTAAATGGAATTGTATTTTATGAAGCAATTGTAGTAAGCTAGAGTTTGGTTGAATATGAACTTGTATGTTCGTTTTGCAATTCCCTGTAAATCAATGTATATAGACTTTATTTTATGAAAAGAAATTATTTAGAGGCCATTTTATATGTTTAAGAACAGAATTTCGCAAGAGAATTGCTTAAATGTTTGTAATTCCAAGTAATAATGCAAGTTACGATGACTAAAGGATAATTTGCTACAGTTTAAAATGATTTCTGTAAATAATTTTGTGTTTAAGTATCTTTAATTTCCATATCTGAACATTTTGTAATGATGTTAAATGATTATGTATTAATTCTGACTTTTTTCAAATGTTTTAATTGTTTAAGTATTGTTAATGTTCGAGAAATATCTGTCGGAATCTTTTGAAGTGTTGTAGAAATTTCGATAGAGTTTATATAAAGCGGTCATCCGAGACAGAGTAGTAGTTTTCACCGACTCAATTTACGACGGCCAAGAACTGTATTGCCTGTGGAAGAAGTGTTGTATACAATCGCTGGATTGTGTGTATTCATGTAAACAGTATCGTTGACGTCGTTTTTTTTTGTTTTTTTTCTTTGTTTTTTTTTTTTTAAATAAAAACAAATGTTAAATCGAACTTTATGGTGGACTGATTATTTATCATATTAATTAAAGCACGAACAATCTTATAAGTTGTTTTTACAATACGATTCAGTTTTGATTAGGAAGTCATAATAAGCATTCATAACATGATATTGATCTTCAAGTATTTCGAACTTCAGCCGTACGGTTATCGGGAGCACAAGACACATGCACAGACTGCACGCCTTTTACGAGACAATAGATGCTCCTCTGATGTGGGTAGATATCGGTATATTGTACGACTGGAATTTTTCCTCGGTGCTATTATATGTGCAAAAAATAAAAACCAGATTCTGGAAAGCAACGATCAGTACATTGCGATTTGGTGATGATAACAGACTACAGATGTTGGATACCGATTTGGGCTGTGGTATAGAAGTATTCATTAGTGCTTATTGATTAATAGGATGCATTACGGATTATTTATAACTAGTTGCCGTATTTTTTTTGCGTATCGTCACGGGTCAGTTCCAGTTTTTAGGATGAAAGATTATGACAGGTTGACCTCATTTGACCAAATATAAACTTGACCTGTGTTTCAAGGTGAATAATATCTGAGTTTGAAGAACTCAGAAGCATTAGTAGAGGTAGGTATTAAACACGAACAGGGACAATAGCGCAATCGTATAATTATTTCAAAGGTCATAGACTCGAACTTGCTTAAATACAAACTTGACTTGTATTTGATTCTTAAAGTTCACTCAACAAAATAAAAAATCCTGTTTGCTTCGAAAGGATCACGTAATTTTTATTGAGACTGAACAAACACTCTTAATGTAATCGTTGGTCATAGT
Organism: Vandiemenella viatica; assembly: GCA_031002005.1. Classification (NCBI taxonomy): domain Eukaryota; kingdom Metazoa; phylum Arthropoda; class Insecta; order Orthoptera; family Morabidae; genus Vandiemenella; species Vandiemenella viatica. Next base: position 146,819,603 of record JARYHS010009186.1, on the reverse strand, counting down.
ATCTGTAACGGCCAGAGAACAGTTGAGCAATTCGGAAGAAATGGATTGCCAGAATAGTTGATTCGGTAATATATTTGCGTCTGATGTCCACTTAAAATAACCTAGTAACTCACGTACAGCGAACATGAATAAAGAGCATTAACGAAAGTAGTCAGTAAAATAACTGAAAAGCAAGTAAACCGTAATATATGACCTTTGGCCAAGTAACAGCATTATTAAAAGTTTTAATTAAATTGAAATTCATCCCAAGCCGGAATGACAATTGGCATTCGTGGTTACAGCAGAGATCATGAGTAATTTAATTTTTTAAAGTTTTTTAAGTTACTTTCATTAGCAACATGATACTGAAAAGCAGATCCGTCCACGTTTTTTCAGCTATTTTGCTATTAAGTTGTGTACATAACCACGAATTTCTTCTAACAGTATCTCTGGTCGCTGTTTTGTGAGCGAACGCTGACACGTGACACCGTTCTCCAAACAATAGCTATCAAGGTGAGTGAACAAGTGAGCTTACGAAATTATATAGTAGATTTCAAGAATTGTTGCAATAATTAATTGCAGTTTAGTTCATAAAAAATACTTTAACTCGTTTCTTAGTTTGCAAATTTTAAAAAAGTGACATTTATGGTTACAAACTATATGAATGAATATTAATGACTTTTCGAGCATGTTATCTCAACGTCTTTGTTTGGATCGTAAATTGTACTAAGGACCACTGTTTATCGTTTCGTTGTTTTCTTGCGTCGTAGATCGATGCCACTTTCGTCGTTACGAAATACAGTCTAGCTCGGATTTGCTGCACGACATTTTTTCCACCTTGCGAAGAGGTCATGGCGCCTCTTTCACTCATGCACATACACTAGAAATCGTTCCGTCGAGCGAACAATCTATTGCTTTGTGAGATTCACACAGTCCCTAAAACAGAGCCGAGATCTTGCGATCAAAGTCTTGTCGCACCTGTTACGGCAACTGTAAACAAGGAAAGCGTCCTAAGTAGTTCATAAGCTCCTTCGCCGAAGCTGTGCCTCTGTTAAACACCTGTAATGAAGCTACCTCTTCTTCTCACGTAATCACGCTGGTAACGCTGTTAAACATAGACATCAAAATGCTGACCTATCGTGATTCATTGTTCGCGTGACTAAATTTCCAGGAGTGGGAAAGAATCGCATTACGCCTCCCTATATCAATTAGCTGGCGTCAAAAGCCAGCTCATGGTATTGTATATAGCTAGAGTTG
>JARYHS010009186.1:146801368-146817367 GCA_031002005.1 Vandiemenella viatica | reverse complement strand
GGCTGGTGGGTTGGTGTCTCAGAGAAAAATCACTAGTCGATTCTACATTCCACTATTAGTTCCTTTCGAGAAACGCAAATTTTACACCACAGAAATAATTACGATTTCTGCATCGAGAACAATTTGGGATCAATATTAAAGTTATCAATGATTAAATTTACAAATTTACTTAAAATTGTTTGTTGATCTTTTCTCCAACATGGATCTTTGTACTTGAAATACTACTTCCCCTGCAGTCATTCGTTGAGAACAAGCTTAGGTAGCCTTCTTCTCTTTGCTAAAATGTCTGATTTCCGGTTCGCAGGAGGAAGAGTTAACATTACGCTGTAAGCCGTAACGGAAACTGCATCTCCGCCCACATGGTCAATATGGGACTGTATAATGTCACGTCAATTTAACCACTTTCCGTTTACATACGTCATGACGTTGTCCCGGAAGAATAACGGCACAACTGCAAAATACGTAATTTTCAGGAGATCAAGGGAAAGGAAATGTAAGCTTCACGGGTTCTCCGCCGGATGTAACAACACAATCCGGCGGAGAACCCGCGAAGATTACATTTCAACAACCGGTTACTAAATATCTCATAAACCAAAGAATAAATCAGCAATCTGACTGGCAGTATAATATTTATTCTATGATATTGTACAGATTCAGGTAAAAATGGTAGAAACTAAGTACCAGAGAAATCCAGCATGAAATAAACCCGTTATTAGAATTACGTCGTTGTTATCCTCAAATATATTAATAGGGTATAATTTTTTTTAAGTAAAACAAGCACACGAAAGAGAATATTGCTAAAAAATGAATACATTGTTACTATGGTAAATTATTTCACTTAAATTAATGTTAGTTCTTGTATAATCGAGGCACAATATTACTATCAATTACTCTCAGCAAGATGTGCATTTAATTAATATTAAGTGACAATTTTTTAGCATAAGAAGATTTTAAATGACACATGTAACAGGCTTACTCTTAGAAAAATTCTAATAGATTGATATTTATACTATTCCACTCTGACTGCTGATAGCGGTTTTGAACTGAAATATATCTAATTCCTTTTCATAACATCATAGTCTTACGTCTTTGTCTTGAATTCATTGCCATCAATGTCTTTCGACCATTAAAAACCTGCATTACCGTACCATCAATGTATCGTGCCTCAAGTACTGGCTCTGAAAATGAATATAATTACGAACAAAATCCAACGCTTGTTGATCCGTCTTTCTGTGACTATCATGTTTACCTATTTTTGAAATAATTCCACTTCCATGTACTTTTGCCTCTATCACAGAATACATTACCATTGTGTTGATAAGGAAATTTAGGTGGCCTTGCAGCACAGGGACTAGCGTATTGGCCACGAGTTGCTGAGGTCACTGGTTCGAGTACGGCCTTGGGCGTGGATGGTTTTAATTAAATGTTGTCTCCGCCTTGTGTTTTTCATACTTTCGTAAATAAAAAAGAAACAATTGACCGTCATTGTGACTGCCATCAGAAGTGAAAACTTAAAACTATTAATATCAGACGCGCAACAAGTCATACATACAGCTACAAGATATACTAATAATAACAATCCTGTGTGGACGGAAACGACCTGGTGACACGGTTTCTGTTGGCTGCGCTTTCCGCCCCATTCTTAGCCTTCGTAACCTAACCCCATAGTGTTACTACGTACTAGGGACCTACAGTTTAACGTGGAATCCAAACCGCGGAATTGTTCTGGCGTACTTCACATTACACAGCACGCTATGTCGGAGGTTAAGGTCGGGTTAATGGTCTATCAATATCCCCGCCGTGACAGAGAATCGAACCGGTGACCTTTCTTTCACCAGTCAGACACTTTAACCACTGAGCCAACAGACCGCAACAGATATGATGTTAACATTAGCATTTCGTTACTGCGATCTCATAAGATTTTACCCATTCAAAAATCGCCCAATGCGCCTAGAGACATTTCCACTTCAAAAACTAAAAATCTGACTTAGTCCACAACCCGAAGGTTCGTCGAATCTTCCAGAAAGAGATCCAGCAAGCTATTGTGTCAGAGGCTAGAAGGATAATTCATTTCTTCAGGGGCCTACAGTTTAACGTGGAATCAGAACCACAAAACGTTCCGGTGAAGCTCATATAATCAAACACAACTTCGAAATAATTCTTGCTCATCGCGGAATTTTAATCTGCGATCCAAGAGAGAACTTTCGGAAGTAAGCGCATTAACCGCTGAGCCAACAGTTTTTTTTTTCTTATTGCTTTACGCCTCGTCGACGGTTAAGGTCATTAGAGGCGGGAAGGGACTGGGGACAAGGAACGGGAAGGAGTTCGGCCATGGCATTTTTGAAGGAAGCATCCCTGCATTCACCTGGAGTGATTTGCGGAAATCATGAAAAACCAAAATCTGGATGCCCGGACGTGGATTCGAACCCACGTCCTCCCGAATGCGAGGACAGAACGTTAACCTTTCGTTAACCTTTTTTTTTTTTTTTTTTTTTTTTTTTTTGGAACTGCTTTACGTCTCTTTTTAACATCGAGGTCTTTAGAGACGGGAAAGGAATGGGAAGGAATTCGGCCATAGCCTTTTGAAGGCATTTGCATGGAGTGATTTTGGGAAACCATGGAAAACCCAAATCTGGATGTCCGAACGGGGATTCGAACCGCCGTCCTCCCGAATGCGAGGCGAGAACGCTACAGAACGTTAACCGTTCACCCACCATCCTCGGTGGAGCTAACAGACCACCTTGTTTTAAAGTATATGTGTGATAACTACTATCAAAATCGGATAAAAACTGTGGGTTTGTATGAACAACGGTGACAGAAATTAAGTTGAGGTGGGAAAGAAGGAGAGGGTTTAGTTTTTTAAAAAATAAAACGTAAACAGCGTTTTTCTATTTGTTTTAAAGTATACGTATGCAAAGTTCCATCAAAATCGGATAAAAACTGTTTGTGTATAGATTTTGCGAAAAGCTTCCAACGCGCACGTCGTACTCGCAACAGGTGGCGTTAAGGTGTCGCGCGCAACATGTGGCATCTCACGAACTCACAGATTTACCCCCGTTCAATCATCGCGTAACCCACCTATAGAAGTATTCACTTCAAAAATATTTTAGAGATAATACATGTTCGGTTACAAAAACGATGTAGACTTGAAGAGTTATTATACACCAGTACGGTCAATAATAATATGTTGTGAAGCAGGATAAATGGCAGTAAAAACCGAAAAGCCATTAAAAAAGGGAAAGTTTTTAAAATCACGAACCTTTTGCCTGGAGTTCATTAAATAAAAAGAACAATTTACGTTCACAAGAAGAAATAGCGAGTTACATAATCTTCTGGGTACATTTACACATCATTAAATTAATTTGTAATGATTGAAAGAACAATTGCGTCATCGCAATGGAATATTATATTTAAGAGGACAATAACAAGACACACACTTAAATCAGAAAACTACAAACAATTGATACCACTTACGACATAAACCACACTTACGTTTCTGTGGTGTAATAAACAGTTCTTGACGCAAAGTACACTGGCGTCGTTTTTCTTGCGGAGACAACATGTAATGCACACAATCTTGCGTTATCGTTCTTCGGAGGTTATACCAAACCTGAGCTATTTTCAACAACGACGCAACTTCACTCTAGCCGCGAAAAAAAATATGCAAAGGGTCATTTTATACTTACAAGGGATACCTTAGACCTCGAACGCTCGGAACCTCACGTAAATATGTTTAGAATAACAAACGATTATAAACAAAACAGTGGTGTGTGTCATTTCCATGCAGAACTCCGCATTTATCTGCAAGTGCCTTTAAAGAGCCATGAAAAGGGCCTATTGGTGTGTGATTCCTGGTCAGGTCATACAGATCGTACCGTTCTAGATGAAACTTTTCGAAACAAATATGTTATGCTGAAGATATTTCCACGGGAAACAACAGAATATTGCCAACTCCTTGATGTTTTTTCGGCAATATAAGCTCTATGTCAGAAGGATTACTGCTTTTGTAAGACTACAACGTGTCAAAACACAAGATACATGATCGTTATTTCGCCATGAAACTTCACTCTGTGATTTACAATCAATTTGCTGCACCTAGCCTACGTTGCAATATGCTTGGCGAAAGCCAGGTTATGACATTGACATACCAACATCATCATTTGAAAATGTAATTAGTGTCGCCTTTGATATTGGACTGCGTGAATGCGATAGTGATTTGGAATGTGATAACGTGGCACACTGTTCTCTTCCACTTTGTTTTAACCACATCGAAATCCCGCTTCTGCAACTTTAAGGACTAATATAAAAGCACTATAAGGTGTGTGGTACTGCTCTAAATGCGTGCTTTGCGCTATATTAAGAACTTTAAGCAGAGAGTTTTTGCCACTGTTGATTGAAATTTTCGATTTTTTTTTATAAAAACGTAATTTAATTATTATTTTTTTAAAAATAAACTATAATTCATTTCAAATAGAAACATGTAAATAACTTTAAAAGTTTGAGTTGGCTATGTAAAAGTGGCCGCAAGTGGGGCAGGACACATTGGTCAGGTAGTAGGAAAAGTTTCAAAATTCTGCACTTGGTGGAGAGAGTGATGAGGGGATGAACCAGAGAAGTAAAGGAATTGGATTACAAAACGTAGGTCAGACCATTGCTTGAATATGGTAGTGTAGTATGGGACTCACATTTTGAGGATCAAATACAAGGTTTGGAGAGGGTGCAAAAACTGGCTGCTAGATTTGTTTCTGGAAATTATCGTAGAATGCAATCAATAACAGATATGATAAAAGAGCTGGAATGGGATTCATTGCAAGACAGGAGGAGGATGAGGAGGGTTCATGGGAGTGTGATGAGGCATGGAAAGATATTGGCGTAAGAGTTAAAAGTAATGCATGGAAGGGAAAAGATGACCATGACCAAAAGCTGGCACTCGATTTCAGGCACGAAGGTGTAAGAAGATTTTCTGTTTTAGGTAAGGGTGTCAGGTATTGGAATAAGTTACCGAGATACGTAATTTACCAAAAACGTTGAAAGAGTTTAAAGTTAAAATTTGTAGAGGGTAAATGTAGGTGGGTGCAGGAAAAAGGGAAGATGGGTGTGTAGGGAAACTGCCACCACAGCGAGCGCTCCATTGCAATTTAGTTAAATATTATTATATTACTAGCTGACCCGGTCACGCGCTGCTGTGACTTACTAATTATAGTACGTTGGATTAATGTTATTCTAAACTTCCTCAAGTAGTCAAATTAATATTCACTAATAAAGACAAAAACATTGTAGTCGATTTAGAAATTCAAATGTAATTGGTAAAGAGTTACGGAGAGTTAAAATTAAGGACAAACGATCATAAAAAATTTAATTTACATTTCATTACAAATTACTTAATTGAAATTATATAAAAATTGATATTTAAATTAAAAAAATCTTTTTTATTTATTTATATAAACTGAAATTTCAGTTACATCTTCAGTCATTCTGTTTTTATATTTTTCCCACAAACTCGAAGATTGTGTTGGATAACATGTTGTCAAAATAATTGCAAACAGTTTGACGAATACTATTCGGCGTGGCTGTCAACGCTGCATCAGCAAGTATCAGGTCCCAATAATTGTCGTCTACCAGCAGCTGCAACTCGCGATATGCATCTTGACATGTATTGAACACTCGACCATTAACTGTTCGTAAACATTCGAAAGAAGCTGGTCATGAACATTCACCAATAACAAACGCTGAAAGAAACATTCACGTTGTTTTGGATGCAAAGTCTTTGCTTTGAATATACCTGCGATCGAAGGATGTGGTTCTCCTTGTTTACGTGGCTACCATTTTTTACCTAATTTGTTCCATGCAAAATAGCTTGGAACATCGGTATATAATAATGTTTTCGCGAATTGGCGGAACACATCAAATTTTTGACACAATGTGAAAAATTCAGTTTGTGGTTTGTCGTTTATGGTGGCTCAAGTATTCTTTGAAAAATATTTTCTTCGGTGAAATATACACGTTGATCGTTTTCAAGATGTATTGCAAGATGCTGGATGGAAGGGTCTCTTTCATGGATGTGAAAACTAAAAATATGCCAGATAGCTTCGTTGCTGTTGATGTATCTACCTATTTGGTATCGTGTTATTTCGTCATTTTTATTTACATTTTGAACTTCAAATACGGCCAAATCACTGCCTTTATTAACATATTTGCAAACGTACTTAATGGATTTTACAGAACTGAAAAAACTCGACGTTAATATGAGCCTTATACGTTTTTGAAAGCAATGGTGAGTATGGTACGACCCACTGATTGTCAATTTCAACTTGGTTTCTAGAATTTGACATTCGCATTGTAAATGTTTGGCCACCATTCTCAGCGTTTCTGCGGCGATACAACGGATAACCATCGATATCCGTAATAGTATCATTCGTATATTCCTTTGGAAAACGCTTCTTACATTTTCCACCTTCCATGCATGGCGATGTCATGTTAAAAGCACCACACGGTCCGTGGATCGAGTGACTGGTAACAATATCAAACAATTCTTGATCAATTAATGGGTCCGGAATTTCGGCTGAAATTATTTGATCAATTTCTTCTGGAAGGATTTTAATTTCAAGCCAAATCAAAATGTGAGAATGAGGCAAACCTCGCTTTTGCCACTCAATCAAATACAGATAGCAACGTGTGTTACCGAAAACTGAATGTTTTACGATTAAATCAATCAATGATTTTAATTTTTGTTTGAACACACGTGCCGTGACATCATGACGATGCATTGATTGTTGACCTGGTAATAGCAAAGTTTGTATTTCCTCCCAATTAGGATTACATGTAAATGTAATAAACAAATCTGGACGACCATAATGACGTACGTAAGTCATCGCATCTTGTATATATTCCTGCATGTTCCGTGAACTGCCGATGTAGCTTGAAGGTAAAATAAATGTATTACCGATATCATTGGCGTTAAAATTTTCATAAATATTGCCGATAACAGTATCTCGTAAGAGGATGTATTCCTCCGATCGTAATTTAACCTGGTTGTATCGAATAAATCGCAAATGCTTGTTTTCAACCTTTGCGTACATATCCACGACGTATTGAAGGCACAGTTGACGATATCGAAGGATATAGTTATCCTAATTACGTCTAATCATCAATGGGGGGGCGTAAAACATAATTGAAGTAACTTTTTTATTTGTTTTATTACCCGAAAAAAATAATAAATTAAATAGTAAAAAAAAAGAATAAGACATCAATATAGTGGGCCCGCTATAATCCGGCCACTGGTCGGAATACTGCGGGTCTACTGTACTAATAAAATAACGAATTAAATAGTTGAATATTAAATTTACCAGCAACTGGATCACGCTGTTTGATGTTGATGTGATATTCATTCTGCCCTTGCCAGAATATCAGTGGATACTGGAGTGCGTCATACGAAACGGTGTAGATCCGAAATTATACTAACAGTTCTATTTTGACGTGTGACTTTAATCAACTGAGTCACCAACCATAAAAACTGCAACTTCATCTACGGTTGGCGCGTTGAATCTGCCAGCGTATTCTCCTGATGGTAATTTGTCAGCTTTGATGACAATTTGATAGTTGTCATTTTTTAATTGTGGCGACACAATTGAATAAGTTGATTATTATTTTCCAAACAATTTTCCAACAATACCACAATTGCTCTCTCTTCTGCTTGTTCGATGAAATTATACTGGCACCTAGTTTTCAAGTGTTCTTCACAATTTCCAATAGATTTGGAGATACTTCGGGTCATCGTTTGGCATCGGTATCAACGACCCAATCTTATGGTACACCTGGCCTTGTATTTTGAATTTAGTTTCAAAATGACGTCCATCAGATGTAAGATCGCACATTTTTGTTGCCCCAAAAGACGTCATCTGGAAGCAAGAATTGAATTTGCGTGTCTTGCGCAGAAACAATTTCGAATCGTTTGATTCTCCAGCAAGAAGGATTGTAAATGTTCTGGCGGATTGGGTAGTGGTAATAATACATCTTTTCCTGATGCACAACACATGCCGGCTGCTTCATTGCGGAATTTCAACGCCTGATAATACTGGCATATTTTGCTCACTGCACCGATTGCAGTTTTTGAATGTGCAGAGTAATCAATGGCTGGTGCATATTGGAACACAAGACGAACAGATGATACACGAGTTAAAGCACGGCTGATTTACTGTCTCTCTCGTTCTCTTTCTCTAAATGTAGCTATGTGCTGTTCTCGTGCCACTCTTGTTCTCGATATATTCTGTCACAGACGTTCATCACGCTGTTCTTGAGATTCTTGCATACGATGCTCAGCTGTCCTGATTCTTTGAACTTCCTTACTTGCCACGATTTGTGTTGCTGATTGATGAGCTCTCTCGTCGTGCGTCTTGCCTCTCTGCTACACGCATTGTCGAGGTTAGATTCTTTGGCGACATTTCACTGAAAAATATTTGAATTACAACAAAAAGTGCCTTTCAGAAAGCCTTAAAATAAGACACTATAATACAGTGGTGAAACTGGAATTTTGGGTCCATTGAAAAATACAGTAAAATGGAAGTTGAGAACTAATTAGGAAATATAAAATAACATTGAAAAAAATAACAGAAAAAGAAGAATGATATATTTTTGATACATTTATAGCATGGATGACACCAGGCTTAAAGATGTTTAGAAAGATTTGAAACGAAATAATACCAGTGAACCGTATGGAAAGAAATTTTTTTTGATAGCAGACTTTGAATATGGCAGGATTCAATGGTTGAGAGGAGTGCAATAATGAAGGAGTACTGGGGAGGAAGAAAGAAAAAACAACAGGAGAGGAACTGAAATTTACACGTAGTCTAGCTGACCATAACAAAAAGAAGAAGAAAAGTGATAAGTTAGCGAGAAATGCTTCGAATTTATCGTAACGTTTTCTTCAATGTTATATTCATGTGTGTAATTACTTTGTCGTTAGGTATAAAGACACACAAACGATGAACAACAATACAGTATAATTATAACACAATACACAGCACAATTAAAATTGAAGAAGCACACATATGGCGTGGAATAGACCGTAGCATAAATAAAAGGAAATACAACGCCATCTACTGGATGGTTCGATAAATTAACACACCGCCATCTGTTAGGAATAAACTGTAGCATAAATAAATTGAAACAGAACGTGATCTACTGGATGATTACCCAACCTAGCTAACCAAGTGTTGTATAGATAAGTTAACACATCGCCATCTGTTAGAAACTTATGGAACTATAATAATAATTACGTGTGGTCGTAATGACCTGGTGACATGGTTTCTACTGGCTGGGCATTCTGACCCTGTCGTAGCCGCCTTTACCTAGCCCGCCCATCCTGCCTGGTACAGGGGACCTACATTTTAACGTCGAATCCGAACCACAGTACCGTCCTGGTGTATTTCATCTCATACAGCATGCTGCGCCGGGGGTTAATGCCGGGTTAAGTGTTTATAAAAATCGTCGCCGAGACAGGGACTCGAACCGGGGACCTTTCCATCTCCAGTCAGACGCCCTAACCACTTAGCCAGCAGACCGCTTAGCCTTGGTGGCTTACAAATAATTTGAAACCATTGTCCTATGACAAACATTTAATGAACATTTATTTCGCAAATAATAAATATTGAGGTCTATAATCCATATAAAAACTATCCTATCTTTTAAGTTGGACTAAATCACACACATTAAGCTATATTTCATCTAAATCGGTTATGTAGTTTCGGAGTTCATCCCGGACGAACATCGTGACACGAGATTTTTTTATATATAAAGATATTATATTATTACCAGCTATTAAAGTTAGCATGGATGGTGCGGTGCGCCAACTATCTCTCGTTTTTTGGTGTCTTTTCATAGTAATCATCATCCGTTTTCCGCCCTAATGTAGGTTTTCATGTGGAAGCTCTCCATGCTCTCTTCCACATGGAGAGTCATACCCTGCACTACTAGGGAAGTTTTAATGCGGTAGTATTCCCGTTACTTTCCACAGATATTGGAGTGTTCTTGTTGTTCCATCTGTCTGCTAAACTTTTTTTTACTTATGGCTTTACGCCTCGTCGACGTCGAGGTCATTATAGGCGAGATGTGATTAGGGACAAGGAACGGAAAGGAATTCGGCCATGGCCTTTTTCAAGGAAGCATCCCGGTCTTCACCTTGAGTGATTTGGGGAAACCATGGAAAACACAAATCTGGATGCCCGGATGGGGATTCGAACCGCCGTCCTCCCAAATGCGAGGCCAGAGCGTTAATCACTCACCCACCACTCTCGGTGTCTGCTAAACGTGTAACTATGTTTTGTGTGTGATAGGCTTATTTTTGTTTGTGAAAAGTGAAGGATATGAGGCGGGGATTGGGGACAATCGTCTTTATCCCCAGTGATGTGGGTTTCCAGTGACCAGTAGTGCCGGGTGAGGCGAGCCCGGATCGAAGCTCGTAGTCGGCCATTTGCCTCTGCCACGCTCTCCTGTAAACAGAGCACGCCAACTGAGCTGCGGTACCTAGGCCGACTGTCGTAATTAGAAGCTGCTTTGTCTGCCTGGACGAGGCCTCCGGCTTCACTGTTCTCTGCTCGAGAACCACGTCTCAGTGAAATGCAGACACACTCTAATCCTGCTGCCTCTGCTCTTCGACGGATTTCGCTTTGACTTCCTTTTTGTAAAACTTTTCTGTTGATGAGGGCTTGTGTATTTCCCTGCTTATATTTCACTAATTCACCCAGGAGGCAGAGATTACTGCTAGAAGAGAGAAATTTAAGAATTTGGCTCGTTTTAACACAGCAATAAAGAAATAAAACTGAGTCACTTTATTTTAAATATAGCTGTTCAGATTCGATACAACTATGAACTAATAACCGTACCTCATTGGTAGGTAGTTAAGTTTTTCTCCGTCATATGGGAGGGTCCGGATTTAATCTTTGACATGGGCATCTAGTCTTCAGTATTTCATCGTTTCTCCAGTAGTTCACTTAAATAAACAGGTTCGATTTCCTGCCTGTTTCTTGTAAACCTCCCACCTTCCAAAGAAAACCAAATAAAGCTAAACTCATGGTTTATGTGCTTTATTTTTGGTACACTTTGCAAGCGTAGAATTGAAGTGTTCAAGTTTTGGATGAAATAATTCTTGAATAATTCTTGAATAATTTCTTGACCATGCGTTGATAGTCGTGAAAGTTCAACAGAATTGAAAGTTACTACCATCCATAAGTCACCTGACAAATTTCTGGATTGAATAGGAACTAATGAAAATGGATGTTGAGGTGATTGAATTTATTTAATATGAGTTTACCATAGTCTATTTAACATTATAAGAATCATGTTGATATCATCAGTGTTTATAAATATTGGTGTGAATTTACAGCTAGCAGAGATCATCATCATCTTCAAGGTTTAAACCATTGATGGTTGTTCCACCTTCAAACATTTTGTTGTGTCCACCTCTTCTTAGGTAAACCTTTTTCCCTGGTTTGGCTTGTATTTTAGCTGCAGCTCTGTTGGACTGGTGTCATTGATAACAGTCTTAGCCCGAATTTGTTCTCGCTTGAATGCCATTAATTTCATTTTTTCAGAGTAGTTTTTCAAATCGTAATCATTTGATATTTTCATCATTAAGTATAACCCTCGTTGTAAGTCATCTTCTGTCTCATCTAAAATCCCATAGTCGTCAGCGAAAAGCATTATATCTAATACAAGGTTATTAATTATAAAATAATTAGGCACATATATCAGTAATTTCCCAATGGCCTAGTCAATATAGATGTTAAAAAGCACTGGTGATAATGGGCAACCTTGTTTCACTCCTCGAGTTGTTTGAATCTGATTGTAATCTTGTGATTCTGATGTAAGTGTTGTGATACAAACTTTATATTACTATATGCTGGTGTTGGCCTTTGTCGAGCCAGTATTTCTCAGAGGCTAATACATATTTATCAGTAAATTTATCACTGAGTCTCTAATTATAAAATCGTTTTCACCGTGTTCACTCACGGTGCGATGGAGGAGGCGATGCCACTATGCTATGCATCAAGAGCATAGCGTGATGCCAGTCCGTCTTATTACCTGCAGCTAACGGCAGGCAGGCAGGCAGTTGGTGACGTCCAGGAAGGTGTCATACTCGGCTACCAGAGAATCAGAGGAAGTCTTATGCCCCGTTTACACGGTGCGAGTTAACTGGAACGGGTGTACTGTCTTGCTGCGCGCAGCTCTGATAGTCCACTCTCCTCAGGTACAAGACAGACAGTTGACTGAGGATAGTGAACTCGGTTCACGACCACCTTTTGGCGAGCGAGTTCACCAATCAAGATGGAAACAACTAACAAGTGGCGTAAGCGGAGTGGAGCAGAGTCACTAAAATCTTTAGAACTGTATGAAAGTAAGCAAATTCCGTGGAATTTTAAGAATAAAAATTATAAGAACAAGGATCTTAGAAACTCGCTATCAAAAAAATTGCTTCATAACGGTGTTATTTTTTATGTATCGGAAAAAGTATTTCTCAATAGCACCTCAAATTGAAATACAGTTAGTCTTAAATCATGTAACTCTACATTTTCACTTGTAACTTTATTTTTAAAAATGCGCTGAGACATTTAAAGGATACATCCACTCTTTTAACCATTTTTTACGTTTAATTTGTTATTCTTCATATCATTCAACATTATAATCAACAGATTAACTGCGATATTAATTCCTTCCTGTAATATGGACATATTATTTTCAATAAGATCACTATGTAGGAGTAGAGAACTGTCCTGACAATGGACAGTCTTCAACTTATTACTGGCACGCTAGTCCACTCTCGTACCCCCACCACCGACGGTCAGTCCAACTGTCGTTCCAGTCAACTCGCATCGTGTAAACGCGGCCTTAGGGCGAGGTTACACAGTGCGAGTTACTGACCTGACAGTGGACAGCTACTGCACCTGTGTATTCGCACGACAGTAGCTCGACTCGTCTCGCTCGGTCACACAAGTGCGAGCTGCTGGCGTGAAAGTAGACAGCTACTGTACGTGTGTACTCGCATGTTTTCAGTAACTATAGGTCTCATGCAATGTTGTCGCAAAATACTCGACTCATCACAGTTCATACCATGATAAAAGCGGTTACAAAAATACTTCGAGCTGAAAGTGCTGTACAAAAAAAGAAGAAAAACAGAACGATATTGGTCAGGAATTGGGCGCAAAGGAAAGAGGTAATGCAGACAATATTTAAAGAACTATATAATGAAGATTCCCGTACTTACTAAAGCCCTACAAACATACAACAACTAACAGAGAAAAGATTTATAATTATAGATTGAACAGAGCAAGAAGAATCGTTGAGAATTGGTTTGGCATCCTAGCATCTCGTTTTCGCGTGTTGGAAAAACCAGTTCAAGTTAAAGAGGACACCGCGATAAAGATAGTCTTATGTGCATGTACGTTACACAACTGGTTACGAATCACTGCATCAAGAACCTATGAACCTATGCCCCACCAGGAACGACAGGTTATTAAGACATCAACTTAAAACTTAACTTAGTCCACAACCCGAAGGTTGGTTGGATCCTCCCGAAGGAGGCGTCAGAGGTAGTTCCATTCCTCTGGGACCTACAGTTTAACGTGGAATCCCAACCACGGAGCGTACTGGCATAGTTCATATGATTAAACACAACTCACAAAATTCCTGCGCCTGCCGGGATTCGTGCCCGGGGCAGGAGCAGCGGACGTTTTGAAAGCAAGCGCTTAGGCACTGAGCCACCAGAACGCTCATTTTAATAGATCATGAACTTTGAAATCAATTTTGGGGAGGGGAGGTCAGAAATTCATTAATTACAAAGCATTCGTTGCTCGCGGATCAATAATAGATCGAAATCAATAGAAGATAACATGCGAGGCAAATATAAAAATTACTTCAGTGCCGAGGGAGCGGTTAATTGGCAAAATAATATGATTGTGTGATTATAAAAGAAATACTATATAATAATAAAATACTTCCCAGATTGTAAATGAAAACACCGTCTATTAGCAACTGGTTTTATTGATACAGGCTCAGACGCGTTTCGCCCTTGTGGAATGGGGCATCGTCAGTGACTTTGGATGTATATACATGTTGGTGTTAACAAAATTACAATATTAATATACATAACTAACTAATTATAAACTACATTCTACTTACGACTTAAGGTTGAGGCAGTTACATGGTGGTCAAGAATAGCTCCATTTGCACTTTTTGTGACGTGAACACCCCTTGCTCACCATCAAAGATAGTATGTACATTTTCATGCGTCGCAAGATGTCCAGACTTCCTGAGAGCAATGTAAAGGATGCGCTACTTTCACGTTACACCATATATCAGACTTCACTCAGTGTTTTTTTAAACTAAAGTAAACCCATAATCGACGGAGGTTAAGGTCATCTTATGTTTATATTGATTAATTAATTAATATAATCCTGATGGAGTGCAGGCTCCGGTGGCAATTTTTTCTACACACCAATTTTTTTTTTTTTGAACCTGCTTAATTTGCCATCTATAAATTTCAACTTAAATACGTTCTAAGTTTTTGTTAAATTATTTTTTTTTTCTCTTGGTAAATTATTCCAATCACTGACTCCCTTAACTATGAAATAAAATCTTCCCGTACTATTGTGCATGAAATCAAGTGCCAGCTTGTGGTCATAGTCATCCTTTTCCCTTCCATGCACTACTTCTAATTCTTACGCCAGTATCTTTTCGCGCCTCATCGCCAATAGACGTCTTGTACCCTCCCATAACTCTCTACACCTTCCTCGTGTTCTCCAGTGAATCTGATTCCAGCTCCTTTATCATATCTGCCACTGATTGTGTTCTGCATGATTTCCAGAGACAAATCTAGCAGCCCTTCTTTGCATCCCCTCCCAAAATATGGGTCCAATACTACACCACCATATTTAAGTAATTTTATTGTTGGATCAAATTTTTGAAACCCAATTCCCTTACTTTTCTAGTGTATCCCCTTATCACCCTCTCGAACAAGTGAAGAATTTTGAAATCTTTTCCTACCACCTGTCCAATGTGTCCTGCCCAGTTTATTATAAGATGTTATGCCAAGGTATTTATATTTCTAGACTCCAACAAGCAATTTCTTCCCCATCTTATAATTATAGACAAACTGTGGTCTTTTTTTCTGTGTACCTAATAAGCTGATTCTTTCATGCATTTATCTTCATCCCATGTTGTCCTACCCAGCTAAATACCCTGTCCAGATCACTTTTGCAGCTGTTCACAATCTTCTACAGTTTTCATACGATTATATAGTATTATGTCATTTGCAAAAAACCTAACTTCTGACAGTAAACAATCAACACAATCGTTCATTACAATAACGAGTAACAATTGCCCCTGTGGCACTCCCATTTTTCACTTCTTTGATACTGCGTTTCAAACACGACTTTTGGATTCTAAGATCTCAAATGTTGCATATAATTGAAACACACATTTACTTTCATAATTAATAAATTCAATTCTATGTACCACAATAAGCAGATTTAAATTAAAGTTTTAAAATAATTAATACCAACGGAATGAAGTTTTCAGGGTAGAAGCTTATGTCAAGGTGCATCTGGCAGTCGCAAGTTTATTTCACTTATCAAATTACATATCTGTTGCAATGCCATTTAACGTTCGCGAAGGAAACCAAATTGACTCTTTTTCACTCTACAGATCTTCCATTGGCTGACCTTGGCTGGAGCCGATATGACCGTTATCTTAAATTAATTTAACTGAAACCAGTGCAGAACAATTCATTCAATCGATCTTCTAGTACGAATCTAACTTTTTGTACATATATTTCATTCCACTCTAATTTTGTACAATTCTTTATATGTTTGCTTCGTTTATGAGAGATAATATACTGCAACCTACTGAGTTCTAACTCTTTATTAATTTCCTATAGATTAACACCTCGTCGATGTCATTAGATGTGGGAAAGAGCTGGTGGCAAGGAATGGGAAGGAATACAACCAT
>JARYHS010009186.1:146741184-146800368 GCA_031002005.1 Vandiemenella viatica | reverse complement strand
CATGGATATATTTATATCTTATATATGTATCCTATTCATTTTATAAATGATTAATGCAAGGTTATTTGATTGAAATGTCAATGTCTCTTTTACTTCTACTGTTATTAAGCAGAGCGGGTACCACCACATCTAATACTGATGCTATTGTTCCTAATACCACTAATACTACTAAAACTACTATTACCATCACCACTTCTAACAGCCTCACTTCGGTTTTACTAAAGTTCATTTTTTCTTGGTGTTGTTGATTACGCTGCACAGGTAGAGTTCCCCGGAACCGACAGCGAAGTCCGCCGTCCAGGCCATCAAGAGTTGGAATACCAAGAAGGCCCCAGCTATCGCTCAGAAGACGTCCTCTCTGGAGCACACTGAAGGTCCTCCGACGATTGATGTTGCTCATAGTCGTAGGATATCTTCCGTCAATTCGGTGTTGTGAAAGTCAGACTTCCAGCTTCATTGTTCCCTCTGCAGTTGATTCTGGAATTAGTTTCCACTCTTCACAAGTTGTAATTGTGTTCTCTTCTTCTATCAGTGGCCTTCGATTTCGTTCGGCATTTTTCCTTTCCATTAATTTATTCTTCCAAAATTTTGAGGCTAGATCAGCTGCCTCGTCCAGCAAATGCCACAAACTTTGGTCGCGTAGTATGTCGAATATTCTCCTCCCTTGCAGCCGAGCTTGTTGATGTTCTCTCAAACTGGCTGTTATTTCACACTCCCATACCACGCGCTCCGGCGTACTCTCTTCCCCACATTCGCACCTGTTTGAGTCCACAATATTTCGATTTCTAAGAAAGCTATGGTATGGCCCATGACCAGTAATGTAGTGTGCCAAACCGGGGGAGGTTTGAAGGAACTTCAACTTTAACCTCTCCTCTGTGGATGCAAACATATCATATGACCTTCTACCTGTTTCGCAATTCTTTCATTCTTGTTGCCATTCTGCCAATAGGAGTTTCTGAATGTGCATCTCAGATGTTGCTTCGCTGCCTATAATTTCTGCTACTTTATCTGGTTTCCCTTTTCTGAAACAGTATATGAAACCTCGGTTGCTTACTTCAAGATCAAGTGGCCAGACACCAATAGAAACGGTTAATGGATTTGTTGCCACGGTTCGGTATACTCCTGTCAACCTTAAAAGTATTCCTCGTTGGACCCGTCTGACTCGTAGTTTTGGTTTTATTTTCCTTAGATGCGTTGCCCACACACTTGTTGAGTAGCCCACTAAAGAGGATAAAATTGTGTAATGGTATAGTCTTATTGTTTGGACTGGATCAGTTGGCCGATATTAATGATTTTATTCATGACAGCCATGCTTATGCTATTGTCTTCTTTACGTGGGCTTCGAAGTTTAAACGTTCATCCAATTAATGCCTAAGTACCTGCACACTGAGTTTCTACGAATTGATTTACCGTCGATTCTTATAGTAGGTTTTCGAGTCAGCTTTCCTTTTAGCAACATAAGTGTTGTTTCATGTGGTTCTAAACTCAGCTTGACTTTACTGTAACATTGGCTGAGGTAATTAAGTGCTAGATTACTATTGTACTCAATTTCTGTCCTTGTAGCTCCTTCCGCGAGTAACTAAAGGTCATCAGCAAAATCAATTAGACCTATAAGTTCAGGTATTCTTTATAATTGTTTGATCACTGGTCCATCCCTACATCCCAGAATATTGGACCGCAAACCTAACCTTGCGGGCATCTTTTAGTACGGGTCTTCGTGATGAATGAATTGTGGCATCTCAAGGAAGCAGTAAGTTCTAAATCTGCAATTGTCCCTGAAGGTGTAGAATAATCTTCTTGGAAAACCAATTTCCCTCAGCCATTCAAACACGGCTGACCACATTACTTCAGTAGGTATAAAATACTTTGCGTCAGCAGAGGCTTGCTGTTATAGAATAAAAGCTCCAAATTTGACCGTGCCAACGAAGAGTAAAAACTCACAGTGGCAGCCGACCACAAAATCTTTGTGAAAATTTGGTGAAGAAGAAGAATCAATTTGAAGTTCACAATTTTTTGTCTGATAATTTTATTTTATTTTTCTGTCCGTGTTCGTTAATCTGTTTTCTACTTAATATACACATAATACACTTGTTTTTATACATTTTTAATATGGTTGGATTTGTGTGACATCTATAGCACAGAATTATTCAAGTTGATTAGTAATAATTGGAATACTTTGCATTCTGTGCAACGTTCCACCACAGAACTGGCTGAAAAAAGTTATATAGTATGAGGACGTTGGAGCTGCAACATCACATTTAGAGCAGTTGGTCGTTTTCACTGTTGTTTTGTATGTGGTGGAACTCCGTTAATTACTTGCTTTGCAGTGGAAACAGTTTCAGAGGGGATCATACACAATGGACGAACCACAGTCGGACACACAAAAAAAAAAACAATGTGTATGTATGCAGTCGTGAATAACTGGCCGTCACGGTAGACAAGTCGAACGAACAATCCGGCCGAATGCGTGCTTATACATGGGAACACTTTCAGGGCATTTCGATAGCTTTATTATGCGGGGTTAGTGTAACGCGCTCGAAAACCCGGGAACAAACATTTTAAATGCCCTGCGGAATATTTATCACAGGGCCGGTAAATGTTTAATTTTGTTGATTCGACCCCGGCAGTGTGTCTGGGTCGCGTTTAGCTGCGGAATATAACACTGTTTCGGTTTTAAGTTGATTTATTTAAGCGGCGTAATTTAATTACAGCAGTTGCGGTGTGTGCGTGGAGATTAAAAAGAGGAGGCTGTAATTATATCGGAGGAGTAATGGGGGGGGTTTTGGAAAGCGAAGTTCTTTACGACGCTGAGGAAAAGCAGTAAAAGCGTATGCACAGTCTGGGAAAAATTCCCGCACATTTTCAACGGGGTTTCCAGAATTTTTGTGACTTTACCATGTATTAAGCTAATACAGAAATATGGTCATATTGGTACTTTACTTTTATCGGAAGTCTAAGAAAATAAATCGCTCAGCTTGGGAAGGTGATATAGTGTTAGTAATACTGCTGATTATTTGTGACTACTTCTGCACATAAAATAATTTTGATTTTTTTTTAGAAACATAAAATGTTCTGATTTTATGCTATCAAAAGGTGTTAAAGTTTGTTGCACAGAACCAATCCCTGTATTTCATGAATTTACTAGGAGGAAAAAATACCATGTGAATCATTTAATTTAGCAATAAAACTACGTATACCTCACGCATCCTAGCATCAAATGTGGTAGGTACTGTACAGGAATTTCAGATTATGTATCTCTTTAGAATTAAACTTTTTCTATAGCTAGCTAGGCGAAAGGCTGATGAGTAATCCCGTTCTATTTTAACCAAATTTGACGTTGTATTATCGCTGTCATCGAATCTAGGCTCTAACTCAACGATGCGGGTTCGATTTCAGATGCATTATATATTGTAACTATTATTATATGGTGAGATTTTATAATGGACAAAAGAAGCATACGGGTAAAATAAATTGCAAACGGAATCTAAAAGACTCCACACCACATGTAAAAAAAAAAAAGGATATGACTTCAATTTTATGTCAGATATTACATCTTTATCATCCGTTGCCAAAATCTTAATGATGCAAAAAAAACAAAAAATTTCTTTCTTTCGGAAACATGGCTGGAAACTTATCAGGAACAAAACACAACAAATTTCCTTTTTAAAAAACTAACACTTCGCTACGAGACCATACAGTTAGTACTAAGTCATTATGTATTAGATTCTATATGGTATAGATAATACAATACAAACACAATAGTTAATTAAAACCACTCATCCGTGAGGTCGGACTCGAACCAGCGACCCCTATAACGCGAGGCTAGCAAGCTACCGGAATGGACGCCAGATTTTAATTGTGAGTATAAACTTCTGAATTCTCGATTAGTTACGTTATGTAACAGGTGCAATAACAAGTCAGACATGCTAGTTACTCCACGTTCGATATGTTTTCCGTTAATTAGTTGTTGCTACTTAACTGACAGTAGGGAAATTACGCGATGCAAAGAGCCTTATAGAAAATATATAGAATATTTTCTGCTGCGAATTTTATTCCAGGTGATTTGATCCACAACCTCTACTTCACTATATAATATCTATCCTTACTTACACAGACACAAACACACATATATTCACACAAATTTTCTCACCAACTCTCAAACAAAAGAATATTTACTTCAGATGTGTAGGTCTCCAAGTAGATGAAACTAACCATGATTAATGTTGGCTGGGTTTGAGAAGAGGTGCCAGTCGATGCCATGTAAACACAACCCATACCAGGATGCAGCAATCGTAGTTTGCACACTGATTTTGCGCCGCACTCAAACCCTACCATCAGCTCTTACGAACTGGAATGGTGACTCATGCGACCACGTAATCTTTTTCCAGTAATCTAGTGTCAGAATCAATATGTTTACGAGCCCAGGAGAGTCACAGCAGCAGATGGCGTTTTGTTAGCGTCGGTCTGCTGCTATATTCCATCAACACCGCATTTCCTACACAGTCGCACGGACGTCTGTCGTATGTGCCATTTTGAGTGTTGTTGTTCTGTGATCCAAGCTAGTCTCGTTGTCCGTGACGGGAGGTAGTGCTGGAATTTAATTATTCACGGCACAACTCTTGGCACTGTGGATCGAAGAAAGAATGTGAGTTCACGAACAATTTTCGAAATAGAATGCCCCATGCACCTAGTGCCATCATTCTGCGTTGAAAGACTGTTTATTCATGTCGTATGGCCATAATCCGTCAGACAACCTTTCACACGACTCACGAGAGTAAAAATAAAAGCCCCAACACTACACGTTTATTATTTTCTTGGCGTTGTTACGACCATCTAGACGTATCTTCCTATTTCATTACTTTTGGAGGTCATTAGAGGCGGGAAAGGACTGGAAACATGGAACGGGAAGGAATTTGGCCATGGAATTTTGAAGGGAGCATCTCAGCATTCGCAGGAGTGATTTGGGGAAATCATTGAAACCCAGATATGGATGCCCGGATGGGGATTCGAACTTGCGTCCTCCCGAATGCGAAGCAAGAGCGTTAACCGCTCACCCACCACTCTCGGTATGGATGAATAAATAAGTAAAAACAACACGAAAAGCAAGATTACTAATAGCATTTTCGCCTGCAACAACAGAAGTGACATTTAGTATCGTCAGAATTGAGATTGTATTGTATAGGTTCGAGCTGAAAAAACAAGCAGTGAAATTTTATTTGAATTAAATACAGCAAGAAACTGGGGATGTGGATTAGCTATACTTGATCATAACACTGACCGGGGCAGATAATACAGGCTTTAGTTTTAAGAAGTGGGACTACGTAACAAAGCAACTGATCAGAACAGGGAACTGATAACTATAGGATATACCTGTAATTTTATTATGCAATGCCGAAACATTGATAACACGCAGAAATAAATCAGATAGTGACTATTAAAGTAAGGACCGGAGGACTATTTTGGTTTATGGTAGGAGACAATGTATGTCTAAATGAAAATACATTGATTAAGTTCACGAAAATATCAAACTAAATTAACTTCATAACTTATTAGTACAAACACACTGCTTGTTTTGTGTCGTTATTCTTATCAGTGCTCAACCATTCATAAGCTTAAAAAGGAAGAGATAATAGTTAAAGTGAAAGAGAGGCCATTCTCATATGGATCAAAGGATTAGGCCTCAAATTGTGTAAGTTTTTGCTAGGAGGATATTTGATGCTTAGATTGTTTAATTATCACTAACGGCATATTGGAATACAGCAAAGTTAGAATATTACAAATCATCCAATATGTGAAAGGCGCATAAGAGAAGCATCAGTATCAAACTTCTAGCAACTCGTCATATATTGTTGCGACGAGTATAAGAAGAAACATAAATGACAGGGAATTAGTTTGAAGACGTGAATTAAATATTTGCTTTTGAAGTCATTATGATAAAAGACCAACTGGTATTGATAGCGGGACAACTGATGCAGCCAGCGATATGGAATGGATGGCCTCTCGTACACTCTTTGGGAATGAAATTACGGTTTGATAGGGCAGTGGAATAATTATGATTCTTATGATCATTCAACTGTATCAAGTTGAGCCACATAACTATCAATACTTTAATTACATTCGAATATCATGTTAAAATCAATTGCCACTCTATGCTTTGATGAATCCTCACGTTTTATTCATTTTAATCACAGAGTGATTTGCAGTTGACAAATGCCACACGCTATTGAAATCAGAAACGCCGAAAGGCAGTTCCACCGAGCTAACTGCAAAGGCATTATAACAAAGTAAATATATCTTACAATCTATTTGTTATTAATCGTGGACGGTTTGGGTTGACTTTTTATTTTAGCGAATGGGATGCACAGCCAAAATATAAAACGTAAGAAATTCTTGGTATATCAAGAGACTATGGACGAATCTCAAGATGTTGCATTCTGTCTGTAAGGCAAAATGACTAAATAAACTAAGGAATTTCAAGGGGGATTGTAAAATTTGATCAAAATTTATAGCTCTCGTAAAAGCTTACTGCTGCATTCTTCCGAAAATTATTACGATTATAAAAAGGCGATAAATGTAAAGTATAAATAAAAAACTGGAAAATTGGACTTGATATTAGTGTAAATATGAATACAAAATGAATGTCTATTGTGGTATCTTTGGTGTTATATTTAACTAATCACTATCTAATGAACTTTGTAGTTGGTACTGAATCATGTGATGAAATAACTGTTATCTGTTTAATAGGTACGGCTGAAGTACAAGTGCATGTCAACATGTAACTCATTAATAAGAATTTCTTGTGAAAGAATACGTGAAACTATCAGAAATTTGGAAGAGGCTATCAATAATTTCTACAACATGATCAATGGCTGACTGGGAAAACTAGCCTTAGAATCGGCCAACTGCGAGATATTCTCGTGCGCTGAGGGTTCCATATTGATCTATTTCGCAATATCGAGTATAATCTATGTATTAAATTTCTGTTTCTTCATTCTTCAAGTCTGTAGTATGCAAATATTTTTTATACTTCGTCCTTGACAATAACATGAAGCCAAACGGCCGACAAGGAGCAGTCAAAAATCTCAGCTACGTCCACATTCATCAACTTGGAGTAGTTTGTATGGCTTCAGGTTCCGCGCTGGGATCAACCTGTTCAGCCATCTGAAATATATCAATAAATTCTTATGAGTGGACAGACTGTAGGCAACAAATATTTAGGTGCAACGAAATTTTGACGACCCCAAGAACTTATGTTTGTACCTAATCCATATTTGTGTGTGGTAATTAATAACGAATGAATCAAACCACATTTTACTTTGAAATGGCAATAAAGTGATTTTTAAACGGAGTTCTTTATCGCTTTAAAAACTGTTGCTTCAAGTGGTATATATATAAAAGATATATATATATATATATATTGAAGAAATGTCTATTGAAAAATCTAATTGTTAAAATTATTAATTAAATTTAGCATTTGGAAATATAATAGTTTTACTGTAATTTTTAAGAGATTCTGTGCCCCTGTAAATCATGAAAGTGTCTTTCGTCCAGTAGTTTCATAAGTAAATAGGGAAATCGAATTTTTACTTTTCGCCAGGAGCAAGTAAATTCAAGTTGAAAAATAATTTAAATATTTTTGAGAAATGAGGTGTTGCCAGATTCCATTTCATACCGGTGAAGGTTATCTTGAAAAGTTTCTTCCAGTTCGCTTTAAATACTTTACACTTATTTTCACCCCCTTTATTTTTCAAAATTTTACATTATAATCGTATTTGGAGTAGTAATAATCCAAATAGTGAGCAAACGCAAATTTTTTAGTTAAATGGTTCAGAACTTAAGGGGCAGTGATAGACAGTCATACAGACGGACAAAAAGTGATTCGATTAGGTTTCCGGTTTTCATTCAGAAGTTACGCAACCCTAAACGTTATGCGAATGGGTTTAAATGGAGGGAGACTGTATTGAAAATGACTGAAGTAAATTAATTTTTTATTTTGAGTAAATAACAAATATCAGCTTAAATCTGTATGTGAATAGGCCTACTGTGCTATCTACAGTATACTAAAATGAAGGTTACCTACCTCGATGAGATATTATAATTGACGAAATCAACCTGGTCATCTTAGTTATAGCATAAATGTCTCTTCCCCCTATCACTGGTTCTATGTTCCCACGACAACACGTCATGCGACTATTAATAATTGAGTATTGCCGGTCATTATCCAGATCCGTGTTTGTTTTATTTGTTTTTGATTTTTGTTTGTTGTTTTTTGATTTTGGCTTTAGACACCGGTGACGTCGGCGTCATTAGAAGCGGGAAAGAACTGGGGGCAAGGAACGGGATGGAATTCTGCCATAGCCTGGAGTGATTTGGGGAAACCATGGAAAATCCAGATCTGAATGGCTGCACAAGGATTCCAGCCCACGTCCTCCCGAAGGCGAAGCCCGAGCGTTACCACTCACAGATCACGTTCGGCCGTATTTTGTTTGGAATAATTACAATCGTAATGAAGGCAAAATATGTATGCATCAGCGCTTACAGACTTGAAGCTTTAATCAAGTTCCTACTTTTATCAATGAATGTTTGTGAAGAGTATTGACTGCTGCTGGGCTTGAAAGAGGCGGAGGCAATCCTGCGGATTAACAGAATGGTAAGAGAAAAATTGGACATTATTCGGCGAAGAGAAACCTGTTAACACGACAGGAATTTAATCGAAAAGCGCTGAAAGTGAGCCACGGGGGATTGTCAGAGCATTAATTAGCAGGGAAAAAGTTGGTTTGACTTGCCATGTGTCCCCACGGACAGATGCGGGTGGGAGGCTAATATTGTAGTTCTTCCACAGCACACAGAGTTATCATGTTATTGTTCTTGGTAACAGACTAGATGAAAAGTCTCCCTAGAGACACCGACCAGAGGCTGGCTACTTGTGAGTCATTCTCATGGAGGTCTACATACATATCTACATCTACATATATACTCTGCAATTCACAAAATTGTGGGTGGCAGAGGGTGCTCAGCACCAAAGCTAATCTCTTTGCTGTGCATTCCAATCCCTAATGGTACGAGGGAAAAAAGAATTCATATAAGAATCAGTCCGGCACCTTATTTCTCTAATTTTATCTTTCCTGTCCTTCCGACTCAAATTGGTTGGTGGAAGAAGTATTTCACTACACTCAAAATTGAAAGTGGGAGTACTCATGTTTACGAATAAATTTAAACGAAACGTGTGTCGTCTATCTACTAAAGACTTCCAACCTAGTCTACTAATCAGTTCTGTGACGCTTTCATAAAGACTGTAGCAAGCGGTCACGAATCGAGCGGCTCTTCTCTGTACTTTCTCTATACTTTCGATCAACCCCTTATGAAACGGGTCCCAAATGGCACAACAATAATCCAAATATAAACGCACAAGAGATTTGTACGCTATCTCCTTCGTTTGTTCATTACAATTTTTCAAGATTCGACCTATGAATCGCAGCCTGGAATTTTCTCCACCTACTAACGAATTAATGTGTATGTGTGAGGTCGGCTTTGTTTTAAAACGATGTAGTTATAACTTCACTTGGCAGGTTGCGGATTTCGATTGTTGTTGGTTGTAACTGATTTTTTTGGGTTTCTCTGATGTTAAATGTGCTAAAATAACAAGTGATTTAATCAGAACGCGATTTTATTTATTACTGGCATTCACTTGGAGCTTCTTGGTCGCGAAACCAGTTAGATTTTCTATAGCCCGATAAAATAGCGTTGCATAATGTTTTTGACTAAATTAGATTTGAAAGAAGAGGGGCACTCCAACTCGTTCCTCGTAACTTAACGAAAACCTAAATTTTACAGCTTAACCTGCTGTAGGGAAATCATGGTCTTCGGTTGATATTACCCACGCACAAAACAGTAGAGGTAAACCAAAACTAAAAGTTGGATAGATGACCAAGATTATCTCATACACTATAGGAATTTTCTTCAGAATTCTTTCAAAAAGTTCCATATTTTGTATACGCTAATGGGTAGATTGTTCTATTCTTTACGGACACAGAACGGTAGCCAATATTTGCATAAAAATAGCTCAGACCTTTAACGTGGCATACGAGGACTGCATATCCTGCTTTCAGATTAATAAGAATTCATAAATATAACTGATACACTACTTAATTTTGGTGTTGCAAAAGTAATGTGGTCGACGCCTTCGGGCAGTTGCCCAGCTCTACCACAAATGTTTGTCACAGGAAGGCAGTTTATATGAACCACCTGTGTCCATACAGGGGAGCAAACTTCTCGCAGTCGGTTTGTCTATTTAAAAAAATTAAGAGGTGGACGATGAAAAGGTCAACAAAATACAAAAATAATTTCAGAGACTTTTTGATAAATGCTATAACCTCACAAATTATAGGATGATAAATATATAAATCTAAATTACATATTTGGGCGTACACATCAAGGTTAAGGATGAGAGACCAGTATCTTTGACTTACGTTAATCATGTTACTAATGAATTGTAAGTAATTTTATGTATTATAAATGTAACACTTTATTGTGAATAATATATATATATATATATATATATATATATTGTTAAAAAAAAAATAAAAAAAAAAACAGAAGTGTATATTTAAGGTAGTTTCGAAATTTTTAAATTAATGTTATTTTGTTAACTAAAATATTGTTAACTGTTGATTTCTATTATTTAACATTAAAATTTATTAATTCAATAAAAAAAGAGTACATTGTACCATGATTAATCTTTTTGAAATAAAGTTTCATATGCCGACAGAAAAAAAAAAAAACGAAGCGAAAGGACGCAACTCGTCAAGTTATTTTTGCGTGAATCCCTGACTGCTATGTAAGCGAGAAAACCGCCGCAATTTCATCTCAGTCCACTTTAATACATAAATTGTATACACCAAAAACTACGGAGTTATTGTAAAATTCAATTGGAACTCAGATAGGCGCAGTTTTATATTCACTACTTTCTTTCATCCTACCACCGTGCTGTCAATTTTGGAAAATGTCTCTGTACTATTGTAGTCGTAAAGGATGGAAAGGTAGTCGAATTTAATAAATTTTCTAGCCATAATTATTGAAATAAACTTATAACAGTATCAAATTAAACGTTAAATTAATATTTAAATGTTTGTTTGCTGTGTTGGCTTAAAAAGATTACCTTACCAGATTGACTGAGTATGTCAAAGTTGAATGGACTGTGGTATGAATCTACAGAATGGATGTTCGTGCCACGTTTCTTTTCACACCTGTGACTCAAGCGAAAAAACTCAACTCTTCGCCTCAAAGACTGTGAAAATAACCCGTTACAGTAGCAGAATAACACAAAACACATTTGTATAAAGTATACGCCGTTTTCAGATAGATGGAAGTTTCTACTAGGGATAAAACGATACGAGTAAATACAAGTACTTACTCGATACATTCCTTCCGATACCAAGTACTTTTTGTATCGATACTTTAAAAATAAGTATCAAGTATGTATGTTTCAAAAGTTCTCGTATCGGTGTGTATACCAATATCACGAATATCATGATTTCATTTAACACGTTAATTGAAACAATAAACGCTCATCTACACTGTAAAGAATATTTTTTTGGTTGTCATTATTGCATTTTTTCGACACATTCTTTTTGTAAGTTTGTGTTGTTGGCAAACTCGTTTGTCTATATCCGGCCTAAAGAACAGTAGATTCCTCTTTAAAAAATGTTACACCTGCAATTATGAGCATTATAAATAAAGTTAGAGAAATTGTTAAAAGGGTCAAGAACAGTGTTATACAATCAGACAAATTAAGAAAAATACAGATCGATATTGGAGTTCCTGAGGGATGTACTAAAAATGTATTATTTACGTTAAGACAGGTTGGAATTCAATATATTATGTGATTGATAGATTTTTAGATATGTCGAAAATCGCTACGCAGCTTTTACTCGATGCTACAGATGGTCTTGAATTGGTGACTGGACAAGAAATTGAAATATTGTAACAGGTAGTCCCCTTGTTACAACCATTCGAATTTGTCAAAAGAGAATCTTCAGGCCAGAATCATGTTACCTTATTCAAAATCATACCCATGATTAATTGTCTGACGTCGCAGATAAAAAAATTTTCATCATCAATAGAATGTGTCACTCAGTTGCAAACAAAACTACTGGCTGAATGTAAAAAAAGATTTGGTCTCATTGAATTTAACACCTTTGCAGCTTTGGGAACAATTTTAGACCCACGTTTCAAAAATTTTCAAGATGCAAGTGCTTGTGGGAGTACGATACAAAAATTAAATAATATTATTAAAGAAGATCCGACACTGTCAACCAGTGGATCTGAAGAAGAAGCAACCCACGAAGATTTTGATTTTTGATTACACCAGAAACAACTTGCATTTGGCCAAAAGCGGCGCCGAGCTAACTCAAAAGCCGATGAGGTTTCAATTTATTTGTCTGCAGTTTAAAAGCCAACCCATTAAAGACATGGGAGCAATTAAAGCCCGTATTTCCATGCTTATAGAAATAAGCGTGAATTTATTTAAACATTGTCAGTACCTCTGTACCCTGTGAAAATCTTTTTTCCAAAGCTGGCGCAACAGTGATTGCATCCAGAAATCGTCTAACAGGCAAACTCTTAGAAAAACAAATATTTTTTGGGAGCACTACAAAAACCGACTTTTTTCATAAAATTAGTTTTATTTTGTCCTAGTAGGTATTAGTTCTGTAACGATCAGTAAGGTGAAAATGTAGTAAATATTTTTCGTCAAATAAATATATATTTTTATGACTATCAATAGACTACTTATTACATACTGTTTTTTTTATTTATTCCAAATTTCACTACGAAAAATCAATACGAGTACGTAATGATACTTTTCAATGAATACCGAATAAGTATGGATGATTTACGACCGTATCGAGTAAAAGTATCAATACCTCAGTGGTATCGTTTTATTCCTAGTTTCTACCGTTAGATTAGATCTAAAGAGTAATACAAAATAAGGTGCTTTCACGATAAATTCATGATGTATAATTTTAGCCATGACTTTTCAGATTCCATCTTCATTGAATACATAATACAAAGTACTCTAAGGATGATGGCTTTGGAACTCAAGTTCAGATCCAAAGAAAATTTATTTTTACCTTCTCATATTTTCGTCGGCCTCTTGATCAGTTTAATGGCTCGTATTCTTGATCTGCACTGTCTGCTAGATAGGTGGCTAAGGCGCTTGTTTTCAAAAGTTTGTGAGGTTAAGAAATATTTAGAGTTGTTTGATTACGTCAGTACATTCCATTACGTTAAACTGTAAATCCAAGAGGAAAGGAACTGGTCATCAAATCTCTGACAAAATGGCTTAGTACGCCTCCTTTGAGAGGATCCAACCAACCCTCGGGTAGTGGAGTAATTTAGTTTTTTAAAATTCATATACAGGAACATATAACAGAATTAATAATTTTCAGTTTCGTAAAGTCAATCAGTAGTTGCTACTGGTTATGGATTCAATAAGATATGATTGCAGTTTTTTTGTAGTTGATATACATCATAACATTCAGTGAATTTTTTCAGAAAATATATGAAAAAAAGTAACAACTTCCCATTCTCCATAATATAAGCAACAGATGCCCTTTAAATTTTTAACTTCTTGCATTCCATTGTGTCCTGCTATAATAACTTCGACGTTAAGAAAAATCGAGGCTCTAACCAAGCGGTCCAGTGAAAGTAATAAGTTTACCGAAATACAAGTTGCTTTGCATTAAACCCCTGCTTTGAAGTTAGAATATTCATGAAATATTCTTTCACATTACTTTGGCAGCTATATTTCGTTAAATACGAGTATTTCCTAATTATAAAGAACATACGTAAATACTCGTATATTTAGGCAAACTTACTTTTAATGGACTGCTATACGATCAAAATATTTTTGTGTTTGTGACATTTCGTTTCTTTCATACATTTCCTATCAGAAGTAATTTTAACTGCTAACACATAAAATTATCTCTATTTTGCTTCCCTTTTATTTTAACATTTCTGTTTTTGTGAGTAGATGTTTCCAGACATATTCGGAAAAAATATTAATAGCCATAAATTTAAGCTCACGGAGCACTCAGCTTGCTAGGTGACAGGCAATGTTCTCATTTCACATTCGGGAGGACGCAGATGCGAATCCCGTCTAGGCCATCCCGCTTTCTGTTTTTCATAATTTTCCAAAATCACTCCAAGCGAATGTCTTGATGCTTCCTTCAAATGACCATGGCCGAATTAATGCCAGTTTCTTGTCTCCAGTCGTTTCTCGCCTCTAATAACCTCGACGTCAACGTGACGTAAATCCATAAAAATAAGCATATGAGGTGCAGTAACAGTTGATGGAAAAAGAAGTGTACACTGAAAAATTTACTACACATGCTATCAGTTTTGCGCTGTAGGTACAATTGATCTAAGCATTACAGATATATTATGAGCATATTGGAAGCAGCAAAGAGTGTTTCATATAAACGAATACTCTTAATAATTCTGTTTTTAGGTTACATACAACGCAACAGAAGGCAATTTAGGTTAGTGGGAAGACTGATATTAAAGAAGCAGCAACATTTGTCATGTTGTGATGTTGCAAATTAAGTGAAAAGACAATTTACGAAACGAATAGCATGCTTTAAATTACAGTTTTGACTGAGAAACAGATATTTAAAAGTAGAATTTTCCGTAATACGGAAGAGAGATACGATTTCAGATGTGCGGAATTGTTGTACTTGTTGTTAAGGGGTAAAGGAAATTAGTAATACCTGGTAACAGAATTTCGGTTTGGTGCGCATTCTATCTCTGTCTTGGTTTATCTACAAATTCAAGCGGTACCTGAACCACGCAGCGTCTTAGTTTGTCTCATAAGAACAAATCAAAGACTGTTATGATTATTTCCAGTACGGGTTTGAACCCACGATTCCGTGCGGAGGTAAAGAACTTTAGAGAAAAAAAATGAGTATGTGTATCAAGTTAAAGATGACTTATGTTAAGGTGAATAAGACAATTACTCGATGAGGATTTCATTAAACCCATCCCCTAGCACATGTATAAATCTTGATGTCCATTTTACACAGTCGTGGGGAGGGGACCGGTAGTGGCCGGTGTCCCCGTGCCAGGTACCGCAACTCCCTGGCCGCGCTAGCTGGCTGGCTGCATAGCGGGTTGCGGCCACGTTATTAGGCGGGGCTGATTTAGGGGCGGTGCGGTCGCCGACAGACGCATTACATGCCGCCCGAACCCGCAGCGGGGTCGGCGGCACGCCAACGGAGCTCCGTAACAGGCCCGCAACGCATCAGCCAACAAGTGGACAGGTGGCCAGCTATCCCGCGGAAACATTGTCTAAGAGACTCTCTGATTGACCGCAACGTATATTCAGTTCCGAACATTTCTCTTACTTCATATACCCTAGCGTTAAGAACTGATATGATAGTTCGTCATTTTTATTTCTATATTTACAGGTTCACTTTTAAGCAATTGGAGAATATCATTTTTTTCGGAATTAGAAGAAATTCTGAGACCAGAATAAGACAGATTTTACTGAGGGTTTACTGTGGAGTATCAACACATTTTACTAGAATGTACTACAAGCCATGGGAGATAGATGAAGCGCAGTACTGCAATATCCTATTTCAGATTGAAAACTTTCGCTCAATTTCTACTGCTCCAGTCCTTTATGATGCGTCTGACAACACGAATTTATGAAAATTAGTTATTTTGTACCTTCTGTTATTGCGAAATATTGGTTTCGCTGACAATAAAATGTTTTTACAGTCTTCGTAGAAAATATTTGCTATTAAGTTTTAGCCATAGAAAATAAGCGTATGTAATAAAACTGTACAGAAGTAGATGCACGACGATAAAGTGTAATTTACTGGGGGAAATTGCAACGGAAATTGAAAACTTCTATGATGAAAGAAATATTGAACATTGGATAATGCGGCTGTTGATGGAAGTTCCTATCTCTCTCATGATCTTGTATTAAGCGAATTGATTATCTGAGACTGAAAAACATTGTTACCAGGAAGTTAAAATGGGCCTGCATGTCGTTACACAGAGAAAGTTATTTTGCATCTACGTTAATCTGAGTATTATTTCATCGATGTTCCATGTTACTAAAGAAGTGGTGTATTTTTATCTTCTTGGAAAGTAATCGTAAAACTGATTAATTACTTTTGTCTTTGTGATTACTTGTGACATGGTAACTGGTGCTATGATTGATCCGTGCATCCCCCACAAGAGAGGATTCCTCCTTGTATGTCGACCTAGTAATTAGTGTTTCTTTCCTGTATCATGATTCCCATTATCAGTGATTTTATGTTAAATAAGAAATATTGTCTTCTCGTAGGTTCAACTTCTATTTCGTTAAATTCATTTAATAGCTTAATAATTTCAGTAGTCGAAATTAAGAATATCACTTCGATGTTCAGTGAATAATTGAATCGTAGTGGATATTACACAGTGTATTAAAGGTATCAATTAATCGAAAACTAATGGACCTGCACGACTATAAACAATTAAGTCACATGATAAAAAATTGCTAATGTTACCAGTGAGGAGGAACTTGGAGCTTAAAAATAATGTTTAACATCCGGTCTCAAATAAATGAAGACAATCTTGTTGTATTTAGATTTAGAGTGCAGCTCTGATGATTTTTTATCGAGGGCATTAACAATAAATTTCATACATGTGTGGTGTCGACACTGATAAATTTTGACTTTTATATTGTAATCATGCGGCTTTATTTTCTGTGGTTCCGTTGTAAGTCTGGTAGCGCTGAGATATTTACTTGATGATTACCAATAGCACTTATACTATAATATTTGTTTACAATAGACTGTCACTGTTATATTACATTTTTTTCAGTAAGAGAAATATAGCGATGCAATATTTACAGTATTTAATATTTAACTGTTACTTACTTGCCTTTAATATTTTCATTTTTACGTTTGTAGGTACAAGTTTGCTACAAGCTTATTATATGATTTAATATAATTGTAACTAATACACTTGAAAAACGAACATCAAATTTCTTATTCATTGTTAGATAGCTGCGACATGGAACCAATTTACATGTATGTTAATCCACACTACTGATAGTTAAATACTTCATTACCCAGAGACAGAATTTCATACCGGATGCGCAACCTGGTTAAGCCACAGAAATTAAGCCATTAAGCATTCCGCTAAAAGAGGGTCTACAATTCTGCTTGGAACCTGAATCACAGAAGCGTTCTAGTTCCTTCACATATACGAAAGAAGTTATGCCACAGGTGAAGACCTAATTAAGGTCCCCAACAATTCTATCTGAGGCTGGTACTGCAACCAGGGATTTTTTCACGTTCAGACACCAAGGAGTTTGATAATAATGCGTGGTCCTATTTTCGAGTCCCGATGGATCCAAGAATTTCTGAGGAATTTGCCTGGTTCATATGAGTATTCTAGGACGCTCTGTCTTCAGATTCCACGTTGAACTGTACATCCAGCCACGACAGAGTCAGGCTGCGCACAAATTAATG
Source organism: Vandiemenella viatica (assembly GCA_031002005.1). Classification (NCBI taxonomy): domain Eukaryota; kingdom Metazoa; phylum Arthropoda; class Insecta; order Orthoptera; family Morabidae; genus Vandiemenella; species Vandiemenella viatica. Next base: position 146,782,846 of record JARYHS010009186.1, on the reverse strand, counting down.
TTCTTGTCACTTGGCGACCGAATCCTTCATGGTTATCCCGGTAAACAATGGCATTAGCAATTTTATTTACTTCACTGCTGTATATTGTTTCTTGAATACATTCTTCAAGATGCATGCACCTTTATTGGTCATAATTACAAATCTGAAAATAATGTCTGAAATTAAAAAAAAATATAAGGAAATGACTTTGAACAATTATGTAATAAGAATATGAGTTACGATCTTACTTTGCCTAAGACTTATCTGTTATTTGATGCATTCATTATTTGACTTCCCTGCAGGCGATGACATACCCTCTAATTGTAAGGTATGGTTTGAATACGAAACATTCGTGTGTCATACGACAGTGGAAAAAATACCATCCCGAGGTAGGAAAGACTTATCCCTTTTAACTAGATATCTTTAAATATATCTAAGTATCTTATCCATTGGCGCTGAAGTATTTTCACAGTTGAATACGTTTAGAATATTTTGTCACCAATAATTCCAGTCCTGTTATAATAATGATGATCTTACATTGCATAGATATTTGTACTGAAGGATTCTTCTTAGGAGTTACGTGGTATCATTTCCAACAGCTGTTGTAACATCGTGCATGATAAATCTTATCCAGCTGAACATGCGAAAAGAACTTTTAGAACCAGAACTCCAGGAAAGACTCAAATATCATTTCCAAAAGATCTTTGTGATTGCTACACGTAACTTGTCTGTCCACAAATTAAACGCATTTATTTGATTAGTATCAGATGTATTTTTTTTTTTTTTTTTTTACTTATTGCTTTACGCCTTGTCGACTTCGAGGTCATTAGAGGCGGGATGGGATTGGGGACAAGGAACGGGAAGGAATTCGACCATTGCCTTTTGAAGGAAGCATCCTGGCATTCGCCTGGGGTGATTTAGGGAAAGCATGGAAAACACAAATGTGGATGCCCGGAAGGGGATTCGAACCGGTATCCTCCCGAATGCGAGGCCAAAACATTAACCACTCACCCATCACGCTCGGTCTGTATTTGCTTATCTTCTCTTTGAACTTACCTTTGCTCCTGCATCCAAAACGAACAGAAATATATGAATAGAAGACATCCTTAGAACGCCAAGGCTAGAAGAAATAAAATTGGAATTTCCTCATTGACGCCATAATTTAAGGAACAGTCAACAAGCATATGAAACCACATTTGGAACATTGTGAAGCTTGAGTAACAGTTAAAAAAATTTCTATTCATTATTTCAGCGCTTCAGTAAAAACTAAAAATATCGTATGGCACTGCTTGCCGATGAGATCCCGAAAAGTAATTTCGCTTCCAAGTGGCAGTGTTTTGATTTGTTGGGCATTCCATTTACTTCATAACTGGACCTGTAGTTTTACCTGGAATACGAACCACATAAGGAAAGAAAGATTTAGCAGAAGTGAAGTATAGCGCAGCAGTAACGGAAAAAATATTCCGGGCTCTACAGGGGACATTTAGTTTTCTATACTGCTTTCCAAGAAGGCGCTACGAGTTCTGCAACGAAAGTGTATCTTCTACACGTAGAGTACCTGACATCTAGTAAATTAACCAAACGGTGATGCCCCGAAAATTGAGAAATTTCTGAGACACAGCCTCCAACGTGTAACTTGGTGTGATCTGTATGAAAAGTGTATTTTTATTTGTGGCATGTGTAGTTTATGAGGCGGAGATTGGGCAACGCTCTAGCATTCATCTAGATGATTGCGGAAAACCACCTAACAACCGCATCAGGACGGCCAGTATGTGAGGGTCTGGACTCGTGCCCTGTCGCGTTGTACCTCCCGATCCAGTCAGCGGCGCCTCAGCACACTGAGTCACTCTGGGGGATTGAGACACTTCGTGAATAAGTAAACGGCATTTTCGTCTTTTATGATTAGCTGGAAACAGTCAGTATAGCGTTGCCTACCAGCAGATTGTCTAATTAGATTGTTGCTCTATTTGAATGAAGCAGTCATTTAATTTCGTGCTCCTTTTGTAGCTAATAACGTGTAATGTTGAAACAGCTCTTCGAATATCTGCAAGTGCTGCTGGGATTCAAATCTGCTGCGTCTCCACCCACTTCATCAGCTTCAACACTCACTCGTCCCCTGTTTTGTGTTTCAGACGAAGCTGGCGGCCTAGCCAAGAAGCCTTCCGCCGCCGGGGATTAAGCTGGTCCCACGCCCATCCCACACTGACTGCAGATCCATCGAGTCGACGAGCGTTATCGATCGATCGAATCGAGGCTGGCTGGCCGGAGGCGGTAATTCCATTTGACGCTCGTGGACGCGGTGGCCTGGGGGCAGCTGGAGGTGGCAGCCCGCCATCACAGCCTTCATCACCACCGCCTCACCACTGCACGTGACCCGCCAACGGTTCCCTGAATTTGGTGGTCTCCCGTGACGACTCACTCGCCTAGTGCGGCGAGCAAAGTCGATATCTCTCTGTCTGCGACCAGCACACTCACAGGGAAGGATCACTAGTGTGTTAAAAACGTATAGCCTACGTGCAGTTTCACGATTAATTGAATACTTCACTGAGTATTTCAGTTATGTTCTTAGCAGTCGTTTGCTGATCACCACACAGTATATGGGTCTGTAAGGTATCTGATATCCCCTCACAACTGAAAAAAGTTACAAAAGTTTAGTAATGATTTAACTGCGAATGGTACGAAGTTATAATGCAAAATGTGACCCAGTTATGAACATATGTAACATTGAGAATTCTAAGCGAGTAATGGAGATGTGAATTTATGAAAATAGATAGGGTCTTACTACTGAAGCAGGAAACTGTTGCTCTTATGCTGTTCAAATTGTATCAATCTAATCTTGCGCAGACAATACCACCTAGAGTCTATTTGAAAATCAATGCAACGGAGATCTAATTTAATTCAGATAGCATGTAAAATCTAACATAAGGGACTCACAGATGGAGTTAGACGCCAGCTCTGGCTTGCATTTGGACAACGTTCCCAACGACCTTATTAATCATACAAAAAGGAGAAAGGGTATACAAAATATAGTTTTTATACTATCCAAAGGCCAGACAGTCTTTTATTATGAAATGTTATAATTTGATTGAAAAATAAGATACTGAATTAGACTGAATAATCAATATAGACTTCGTTCCAAAAATCATTTCGTATCCCATAGAAAAAGAATTATAAGGAGAAGACGACAGTATTTAAGAACCATTGCTACTTAATTAAATTGTAAAATTTAACTAAAAATACTAAAGATAGTCTATCTCTTGATATTTGACCAGAAAATGTTTCACTTACTTTGACTGTGATTGAATCATGGATTAAAAATTTTAACAACCTGTTCTGAGACTGTTGTAAAATGCATGTTGGATTCCGCGGTCGTAAGGTTTTCTTGTGCTGAAGTATTATCAACATAAAACCGATGTAAGAGGCATAATTCCTAGGTGTAAGCAGAAAATGCTGACTGTATGAAAGCGGTGTCTACGAATTAATAATAAGAAAACCTATAGCGGTATTTTTGGATCTAAAAGTTACTGAAAACTTTTCCAAAACATAATAAAAAACAGAATTAGTAGAACGCTATATGATTATTATGGTCTCATGTCATTCTATGTTGTAAAATTTCTTAAATTTCCAGCCGTTCTATATCCCACTATCGTGGGATGTTCGGAAGGCCCTATTCGCCACCCTTACTTCTAGGATAGTGATGTTTCGGATGAAGTTGGACGCTCGAGATGTTTTTATGAATTTTTGGTTGTTACTTTATTGTTATATACGTGGTTATGGAGTTCGATGATGATGTTTTTATAGGTTTATATCCACTGTATATGTACAAAATGCTACGTATTTATCATTATCAATGACACACGGATTTCTTTCAGGGTAATCTGCTACAGAAAAAATAGGTTATATCACAGATGTCTTTTCCATATTATTTAGAAACAGTAACTAAACTAAAATTATGAAAATGATTCAGATGAAAATACAGTTCTCTCACTATATATTTTTTAGAAACTCTTCTTTCAGATCCATACTGTTGGTGATTAGTTGAACCCTTCAGATTCTCATAACCTCACTTCAAAGGCCTCTGGTTATTAAGTTACATAACGGTTACTTTAATTTCTGATTATGAATGCATTTACTTAATAATGTGACGAAAAAAATCTTTTTGAGAATACATATGATTCTGTGTTGTCAGTGTTCTTATGTTTCCAAAAGAATGAGGTCTGAGAGGTGTAAAAAAAGTACGTGAGAAGTATTATTAACTGTTCTACAATTGGTCGTCACCTTCTTTGTCAACTTGTGACTTGAGTACTGGGTGTCAGTTTGTTTAAATAAAACCGATAAACGATTCCTACACCTTGATTCAGATTTGTGAAATATTTGTTCATCATGAAATTATTGTACGAGTTTAATAAAATGGTATTTCTGCTCTGCTAGTTCTATTTCAGTTTGTCAGAATTTTGTTTTTGGTCCTCGGCTGTGTTAAATATATGGGTTTACTACTGTGCAGTCTTGAATTCGTTACCTTCATGGATCATTGTTTGGCGGAGATGGACAGGTTGATGTAATGGTGGTGCAGACTGGACTTGAATGTGTTCAGTGTGTATTTTAAAAGCTTATCATAAACAGAAAAAAATGAGTGTTGCAAAAAATAAATTCCCGCATTTTAGTGTGAAGAAGAAGATTTTTATAGAATTAAAAATTTACTGTTTGTTTTTAATTGTATTTGAAGCTGTGGAAACATATATTTAAATTGTCCATTTGATATTACCTAATCATAAATAAAGTGTGTACAGAACATACTAGTCATTGTGTTTCATTTGTTTAAGGAAACACCCTATGTCGAATTTCGATATTTCACTTGGGCTTGCGATTTATTAAATTAGCAGTTTATTTACTTATTGTGTGCATTACGCTATTTATAACTCATACGGGCTTTGCACAGCATTGAACAGTGTAGTAGTGGCTATCTTCATTGTGTAGCGAGAAAATACGTGCAATCCCAATGTGATGAAATTTAATTACTGTTTTGCTTTACGTTGACGTTATTATTCACCTCCTATTCCAGTCACATAGGTTACAACTATCTAGCACATATCTATTCTTTAATGATATATGATCCAACGCGTTAAGAGCCTCAACACTGGATCGGGGAGGCATAATGAATCTGGAATCAAGTCTCAGCCCCCCCCCCCCCCCGCAACGTCTGTTCTGGTAGCGGTTTCATGCGGTCACTTATAAGAATACTAGGCCGGTTCACACCTTCCGCCTGATAAAACTATGAATTTCACAAACAAAAAATACACTTAGCATATAGAATACAAATTACAAGTCCCTCAGGCAGTTGACAACACATGCCTGTCCCCATTACAATATTATGCCACATCTGTCATTGAAGCGGTCGTGGTGATAAAACCTTCACATCTCACAGAGCACACAAGATTTACATAGCTCTAGAGATTTCAAGTCAATCGTGACTGAAATTAGAAATAAATAGGGAAAAAATTGATCAAAATAACCTTTTCGCACATTCCAACAAACTCTTCCCTTTCAAAAATCCTAACAGTTTCTTTTGCCTAACCCATTCCACCCAAAATACCACGAAAAACTCAAGTTATACTACTTTGTTTAACACTCTGTTACAATTTGCATAAGAAATTTTCTTAGAATATTTAAGTTCGTATTTAATTCATTGTAAGCTTTTTTTTTAAGATAATTTTTATTTCTCTCAGTTTTCTCCAGTAACAAAAGAGGAATTTGTTTTTACCCCGACAGTATGCTTATTGTTTTATCAAAATAAATTATAAAGATTCTCAGTATCTGCTCTACCTATATAAAATTGTTCATATATATATATATATATATATTGTCTGAATGTTCGTTTACTGCAATGCAATAATCTTTCACCCAATTTAATAATAACTTAATCTGTTATTCTTTGAGTGTACAGACATGGCTCTTTTCTCTTTTATGTTTGTGTAAATCCAGTAAATGAAATAAACTGCACGAATTGATTTCGAGAAATTTTTACTGATAGTATTTTAGATATTATTATTCTGTAGTGAATTGAGAGGCTAAAGTTAACGGCAGATATAATCACCTTACAATAAAAACCTGGTAACAGGACTTAGTTTGTGATTAGTGTTAACGCAGTATAGGCTACACACAAAAATGGGCTGAATTATCTTATTCAGAAAGGTGACGTACTGATTGGTTATATCGTTTTAGAAACTGTGAGTGAAATCTATATCGGAATGTTAGTCCAGTCGATGGACCGCATAAACATCTAAACTCATAATATATTTACTGCAGAAAGTGAATATCAAAATAAATATATTTAGACGAAAACTATTTCAGTCACGCGCGAAATTGTTATCAGACCACAGTGTCGCCAAGGTAGAATTACATCCAAAAACAAAACAAAAAACAGCACATTTGAATTTTGCGAAAGTATTGAGTACGGTGCCCTGCTAACTCCGAGAACCATTTACACCTCATCCAACTCCTGATGAAAAACGCTGACGCTGACAACGACCACAGCAACTTAATAGAAAAAAAAAAAGACATGTAAGTAAATAGGTAATTTTAAACTGTAATCCTAGTTTTAAAATAATTGAAAAATTTATAAAAAAAACCAAATACTTTATTTCCAAAATTACAAAAAAGTCACTAAAAATGCTTTAAGAGATAGAGTGAAATGCATTCGTAGAATGAACAGATTAAAATTAAATTCTATTGTTGTTCTACCAGAAAACTAATATTAAATAAATGATTAGGAGCATTCGAGGAACATGGCACACAAAATACAATTATTACCATCTCTTACATATCAAATATAGTTCCAAGTGTAGTTTTGGTACAAAATTCTAATAAGAGGCAGATGTGATGAAATGTCTTGTAGAGTTCACATATAAAAAGAAAGCCAGTGATAACAGCGATAAAAATTTCTACAAAATTACTCATCATGTGGTATTAATAACACATATAACATGCAGAAGTAGATAGGAACACATAACCAATAGAGAAAATTGTTGAAAGGTTGATCAGTAGAATTCACTCATAAATCTCTATTTAAAGTTTTTTAAACTGACATATCATCAGGCTTTTAAGCCTTTGAGATTGAAAGTTGATTTCACAAATATCAAAAACCGTGACAGATCGGAATAAATAGATAAAGCTTGCAGGATCACTACATATACAATCTGGTGAGTGTATAGATGGATCTGCTTGTTTATTTATCGCTTTAAATTCATACTCTTCACAAATCATATAACTCACACTTATAAGGTAATCTAATGAATACATCAAATAAATTTTTAAAATTCCGTCTTCATCGAAAAATTAGTGTATATCAGTGTTTACACAAATAATGGAATTCCATTGATTCGTAGAACATTTATAACATCACATACAAAGTTGACAGGAGAAATTAAAATCATAGAGTTCTTTACTTGTTAATTCAAAATTAGAACCGATTAGATGAAATTCGTATAACATTTCCCATACAAATACCATTAACCGATGACAGAACATGATTAATTGATACTCTTTAAACACCAGTAATTTCCGCAGAATCTCATGTTATCTCATGAAGCATCTTTTGAAAGAAAACCTTACTCATCACAATTCTGATAAAATTACTAAAGGATTTTGTAAATAAAGATAAATGCCAACACAGAAGAACTGAAATTATTACCACTACACTTTATTCATAATATTCAAACACTTGATAGATGGTCCAAACGTCTAGGGGAAACTGTTTTTCAAATCACGCTAAATTATTGTCGTAATTAACTAAAAAAATCAAACTCACGACAAGTTAGGCTACATTCTCAACTCAATTAAAGTACATAGTGACAGATTAACTGATAGTATTCCAATTGAAAGCAAGTAAGGGTAGATTATTAGCACAATTTTTACTCAAAAACCAATCTGTTTAGAGAGACGTTAAGTTTCTACTCCTTTCTAAATTCGTGACAAATGTAATGAATTTCCTAGTAGAGATCGCATACAAAATTTAATCTCTGATCACGGTGAAAGACTTTCTAGCTGTATTAACAGATGATCCTTGATTTCTAGATCACACAAAAATTCAAAACAAGATAGTTAAGTGAAATTTCTAGGCTATTACCTATACCAAAAACAAACTCTGAGGACCAGATAACGAGCGATTTCAAAAGCAGTTCACATACAAAATTCAACTAATGAAGAGCTCAGAACAGTTGAGATGCAAATATGAGACTGAATCAGAGATTTGTTGAAGTTCGTGTCACATTTCAAACATTTTCACAAAACTATTTTATACAATATGTAGTAACATATAATAAAATTTCCTCTCAACAAATTAGTTGAAATCCATAATAGTGATCTCATTCAAATATTACAATCCTTGCAATGTAAATAGCTTGTCGGTCCATTTCAGCCAAGAAATTCAGGTTGTTAGAAGATCAGATAATACTGAACATAAGTAGAATTTATTCCTTTTCATACAAAAAACATATTTAAAAGCAGTTCAGATTCTTAACACACTACACTCACCAATTTCAAAACCTTGAACTATATTCTAAAATAACGAGATCGATAAGGTAAAGTTCCTTTAACTTGTCACGAGCATTAATTAAGTTTATGACAGACGCGAGTATTTTGTAACAAGGAATTCAGACACGTGACAAACGAGTCGAACATCCTACCGCACTTTGCACTCAGAAAACAAGCATAGTAAATGATCGCTTGAAAATATTATAAAACTTCAAAGAAACCTGTGCAAAGATGTACTGAAGAAGGCAACATACTATATGACAAAGAACCGAAGTCTGTAATTGCTCAGGTAAAATTTATAGCATAATATATACCAAAAATCGAGTGTCTAAGATCAGATGAAAATATTAGAATACTTGGAAATAAAAAAAATTCACTGTGTCTATGTACACTTCAAAAACGAAGTCAATATAAGAGCTTAGCTAACTCCAAATACAAACTTGAAACTCCTCAAATATCAGAAACATTTCTGATTACATATGCAATTATAGAGTTGTGAAATCGCCAGTGCACTTTATAAACTGTATTCCCTCTTCTTATATGTTAACTGAAATCACTTTAAATATTCTATGAAAATATAGAAATTCAATCACCGATTGTGAATGTGATAGCTTACTTCGCAAAAACTTTATGTGAAGTTCATACCAACGTTCGCATACAAATACTAAAATCATCCAGTCGCAATTGCAACTAAAATAAAAAAAAACTTGCAAGAAATCAAGTAATATTTCAAAACACTCGGTATACGTAACTGAAAGTTGTGAACTACCACATCAAATTCTCAACATTTTTCTTATATATATATATACACAAAAAAAAGTTTACCGCGGAGCGGAAATTCCTAGAAAACTTTTAATCATCAACCAAACTCTGAAAATGGTTAGATCTAGTTCTTACAATACTTTTCATGTAGAGTATATCGTGATGACACATCAGTGGGATATTAAAAGCTGTGACAGATAACGTCAAATGAATATTATATTTTATATCAGAAATTGGTGACATATCACTTAAAATTCATAGAATATTTCTTAACCAAAAGTTAAATTCCTAACAAACTTCACATAGGTTATTTAAACTCATAACAAAATTAGGTGTAACCTGTAGCTCATTTCTCCACTAAAATACAAACTAACTGCTTTCTATTAATAAAAAAAATTAAACTTATACCAAATGAGTAGACAACAAATAAACAAAAATGGATTTATTAACATATTCCACATCCAGAATAATTACATATTTTGCAATTTCATTCCTCCCAACTGAAGGCTGGGAGCCGGGCTGCTGGAGAGTCACGGAGACTCTTTTCAGCCTAGTAGTCTACGGGGAGGGGAGGGGGTGGAAAGTCGGCCGTGCCCTTGTAGGGAACCAACCCACTCTAGACTGAGGAAAACCACGGAAAACCTCAATCAGTATGGCCGAACCGGGTTTGACGCCGGTCCTCCCGAATAGCAAGTAGCAATGCGAAATCGCGCTGCTCAGTACGTATTTTTTTTTTTTTTTTTTACATTTCATTCCTCCCAGCAGAAGGCTGGAAGGCGGGCTGCTGGAGAGTCATAGGGGACTCTTTTCAGCCAATCTACTACTACGGGGAGGGAAGGGGGATGGAAGGTCGGCCGTGGCCTTGTAGGGAACCATCCCAGCATTCGCCTAAGTGTCTGAGGGAAACCACGGAAAACCTCAGACAGGATGGCCGACCCGAGTTTAACCCCGGTCCTCCCGAATGATAGGTAGGAGGCCAATATTGGCCTCCTCCCATCTCGGTGTTCACTCAGTACGTAAATTCGGTGACACATTAAGTAAAATTCTGAACATGCTTTGCCTGCGAGAACCAAACTCTCTGAGATTTCATGTGAAATTATTCTCACAGCACGTCAAAAAACCAAGGAAATAAAATAATTGTTTAAAAAACATAAAACCCCCTTCAACTTAAAAATAGCTTAATTGATTTTGATGTTACTTAAAACTGTGGATTTTGTAAAGAACATTGGAAATTATAAAGGATGGGGGTAAAGGAGATGAGGGATTGGGCTTTTGTATACCAAATATAGACTGTCTTTTCTGATTCATTTAATGTATACGTTTGTAAATTTCTATTGATATCATATAATTTTTTTTAGGTATGTATAAAAAATAATTAAGGGGTGTGGAAGTGAAGAGTAGTTTGGTTTTTGTTACGGTAGTGTGGACAGTATTTTTCTCTTTGTTTTAAAGTATACATGTGCAAAGTTCCATCGAAACAAGATAAAAACTGTAACTTTGTGTAAAGAATATTTCCAAAATTAAATGGGGTAAGGGAGTGAGCAGTTGGATTTTGTAAACAGAATGTTTCTCTTTGTTCTTAAGTATACATTTGCTGTGTTCCATCGAAATCTGATAAAAACGGTAGGTATCTATAAAGAACATTGGAAATTAGGAGGGGTGGGGGTAGAAGGGAAGAGGGTTTGGGCTTCTGCAACCTAATTTAAACACAATTGTTATGTATTTTTTAAAATATATGTGTGTAAATTTTCTTCTGAATCAGATAGAAACAATGCTTTGTGTAGATTAAAGTGGTGGAAAGGGGGAGAGAGATTTGGCTTCTCTAAACCAAATGCAGACAGTATTTTTCTCTTTGTTTTGAAGTATACATGTGCATACTTCCTTCAAAATCAGATAGAAACGGTAGCTTTATATAATGAACATTGACAGTAATTAAAGGGGTAGAAAGGGGAATAGGTGTTGTGGTTTTGTCAAAGTAATGTGAGTAGTATGTTTCTGCTTCTATTTGCTTTAATGTATACACATGCGAAGTTCCACCGAAATCGGATTAAAATGTGGGTTTGTACAAACATTAATTGATGAAAAAGGGGAGCTACGGTAGTTATTTTTATTTTTTTTGGTCAGAAATCTTCTCCATAAAAAAATACATATATGTGCCAACTTCCATAAAGATCGGTCAAATGGTGTCAACTGTAGCTTTTCAAAAAGAAAATTTACAAACGTCAAAGGGCGGAAAGGGGGAAAAGAGTTCAGTTTTTGCAAACCAAAAGCTGACATTATTTTTCTCTTTGTTTTACAGTAAAAGTTAACTAATTTCTATCTAAACTGGATTAAAACTGTGGGTTTGTATAAAAATTAAACGGTTTAATAGGGAGTGGGGGTGGTTTATTGATTTTTTGGTCAGAAAAATTCCTCGTGAAAAAATACATATAAGCGCCAACTTTCATGGTAATAGGTCAAACGGTGGTGACTGTAGCTTTTTATAGAAAAAATTTGACAAAAATTAGGGGATTGGTAGGAGGAAGAGGGGTTGAGCTTTGGCAGACCAAATGATGAAAAGATTTTTCTGTTTGTTTTATAGTATACATTGGCAATATTCAATCAAAATCAGATATGAAATATAGGTTTCTATAAAATTAAGGGACGTAAAGGGGGAGATGGGGTGGCTTTTTTTAAAAAATTTTTTGGTTAGAAACCTAGTCCATGAAATATTACATGTATATGACAACTTTAATTGAGATCAGTTAAATGATGTCGACTACAGTTTTGTATAAATAACATTGGCAAAATTAAGGGGTGGATAGGGTGAGAGGGTTTCAGTTTTTTCAAACCAAATGTTGACAGCATTTTTCTTTTTATGTTTGACTATACGTGTCCAAATTTCCATTTAAATCGGATAAAAAATGTGAGTTTGTATAAAAATTAAGGGGTGTAAAGGGAGAGAGGGTATTTTTTTTTATTTTTTTGGGTCAGAAACCTTTTCCATGAAAAATTACATGTACTGTATATGCTAACTTTAATGGAGATCAGTTAAATGGTGTCGACTTTAGCTTTATATAAAGAACAATGGCAAAAATTAAGGGGTGGACAGGGGGAGAGGGGTTCGGTTTTTTCAAACCAAAAGTCGACAGTATTTTTCTGTTTATTTTTTACTATACATTTCCAAAGTTTCATCAAAATCGGATAAAAAATGTGGATTTGTATAAATATTAAGGGGTGTAAAGGGGTAGAAGGGGTGGTTTCTCAATGAAATTCATATGGGACCACTTTGGAGGTATACTCTATCCACTATAAAAATTTCATTTAAATCAGATCAAAATTGGCGAAGATATCGCTGAACATACATCAAAAAAAAAAAAAAATCAGACGAATTGAGAACCACCTCCTTTTTTGAAGTCGGTTAAAAATGAAGGTTACGTGTCACACAATTTAATATTCGGAACAAACCATGTGCGGCCGTTTTGCCCAAAGAAGTGAAGCAACTCGATGTGACATAGTCTCACAAAGTCTCCATTTGGGAGGACCCAGGTTCGAATCTCCGTCCTGGCATCAAGAGTTTTCCATGGTTTCCCCAAATCACTACAGGCGAATGCTTTCTTAAAAAAAAAAAACAATTGTCGAATTGCTACCCGTTCCTTGTCCCCTGTATTATCCCAAAAATAAATAAATAAGCCATGCTTTCTCTACAGATATCCATAATTGGGAAAGTGCGCCGGTCCAGGACGTCATACACGAACTGACCTATCGATCATGTCTTAGGTATATTTGATTGAAGTCGTGTATGGCGATCTAGAAGCCACATCACTCACTGCAATTGTAGAGAACGTTCCTTAAATTAATTTTGAATGCTTTTAGCTCGGTGACATGGCATATTGTAGCTCTGGAAAAGTATATCGTTGTTTGGGAAGATGAAGGCCATGAATGGCTGAACATCGACCAATAGCAGCTTGGCGTAACCATTCTCAGTCAACGGTCGGTTCAGTTTGATTAGAGGTCTCGCTCAATCCATGTCATGTAAACACAGCTTACAGGAGTATGGAACCACCACTAGTTTGTATTATGTCTTCCTGACAACCTGGGTCCATGTACCCGTGAGGTCTTCGCCAACACTTGAAACCGACTTGAATCTGATTGCCCAATCTTTTTCCAGCCATCTAGACTCTAACGGAAAACGCTGACAAGGGCAGGAGAGGCTCTGCAGCCGGTGGCGCTTTGTTAGCAGAGGCACTCACGTCGGTCTTCTACTGACATGTCGCATCAGTGACAAATTTAGCTGCACTGTCCGCATGGACACGTTTGTTGTTATTTGACTCAGTGTTGCCTGTCTGCCAACACTAATACTTCGACGCAGATATCGCTGGTCTCGGCCATTTAGCAGGCGGTGGTGGCTTCTGCTTTGTCCAATAGCGGAAGCTAATGCTGGAAATTACACATTCAGGACACACTCTTGACAGTGTTGATCGAGGAATGTCAAAATCATCAACAATTTATGAAATGGAATGCCGGATGCATCTAGCACCGAATAGCATCCCGCGTTGAATGTATTTTAATTCATGTCGTGCTGCCATAATGACGTCATAAATCTCTTACACGACTCACGAGAGTACAAATGAAAGCCCGACATTGCACAGAACATTTATACGTTTCTTCCGTGGTGTTACCGCCATCTACGTATTTGCATCTTCCTATCCCATGACTTTAGAAACGGGAAAGGATGGGGGCAAGGAATTGGAAGGAATTTGGCCATTGCCTTTAGAAGGAAGCATGCCGGCATTTGCTTGGAGTGATTTGGGAAACCATGGAAAACCCAAATCTGGATGCCTGGACGGGGATTCGAACCGCCGTCCTCCCGAATGCGAGGCCAGAACGCTAACCGTTACACCACCTTCCTCGGTTATCCCATGACGTTTGTCACTTCAGTTTAAATAGCTCTGCTAAAGGATTCTGTTAAAATTGCTAATATTTACATTATTTATTTGCTAGTATATTAGTTAATGACTGTGTTCTGTCATAAACTAACAAGGATGATAACAATGAAAATTCCTTGAATATACGTAAATACTTAGTGAAAACTGCAGTGATTTTCCATCGTTGTAACAATGATTTGTTTGCAAGTTGGTTGGCTTCTGCAATCAGTTGATGAACGATCGTAGAACGAATAAAGCATACGTGAACGACTACTAATAATGGTTTTTGACGGTTAAAGTTTCTACATTTTCTCTCACAACTGTGTTTTAACAGAACAGTTAAATGTTATATGGAAGGAGAAAAAGATACTTAGGTAAGATGAAAAATACGTTTAAAGTCATCATTTTTAAAAATCTGCACTAAATATCCTTACAAATCGACATAACGTAGCGTAAAATTGCAGGGCGACTGGAATAAGCAATGATTAAACAGGCGTACGAAATTGTTTAATGGTTTTCAAATGCGGATGAATTGGTACCATAAATACGAATTTGGAAAAGTGAGTAATGCAGTATTAATATTCCAGATGTCTTCCTCACTAGAGTCTTTAAAAATAAAAAAGGGAAACCGTAAAACTCGTATATTTCAGTTTGCTGGGTATTTTTAATTTAGTGTAGGTTACTTCACGATTCATATAAACTCTTTAAAATTTACATTAACGACGATCTGAACTAAAGTACCATTCAAATCAACAATGATCGAGAAATTAGCAGGTACGTAAATGTTGAATGTAAATTCGTCATAATGTTTCAAAAGAATACCGGAAGTGAAGAGACATTAAAGCCTTGAAACTGAAATTTGTCACGATTGAGGGATTCAGAAGAAGAGAAAATTATTGGTTGATACGTATTTGTATAAATTATAACAATGAGGTGAAATTGGGTATTCCATCGGTTGATTTCTAAAAGTTCAATGAGCGCATTTCTCGTGTTTACCTCGGTCCGTTGATCATACACATCGAAATGAAGAAATAACCGATTTTCTGAGAAAGCAAAGACGATAAAACGTACAGCCGTCATCGGCAGGTAGTGCCGAGTGCATAACCGTGAAGACGTCATTGCATTAGCGTGACGGCAATTACAGTTCCCAAAATTCTGTAAAAAATGATGCAGTAGGGTTTAAAGCTTTCAGCTGAGTTTACGACAGATAAATGTGCCACTGAATGAAAAGTTTAAAGTTACTTGGTGTAGCACTTTCACCTCAACTGAAGAGCTGAAGCAATTCGCGAAGAACGTCTAGCTGAAAGTATAATTGGCAGTTAGTACTGTTTAAAGAGTATTACTGTGCTAATATATATGTAAATTCTTTAAGTCTTGCAGTAGATTGCAGCATATAACCACAAAAGTTTTACGGAAATAATACATTCCATATTTCTTTAGCTGCTCAGAGTTGCAGAAAGAGAGGTAATTTTCGAGCAAGCAAAGCCACCCAATCATTAGGTCTGATGAGAGAACAGAATGTTCGCGGAAGAAGAGGGCTTATGTTGACTGTTACAGCCTATCCTAACTTAATGTGCGGTTCCCGTAGTCTGCTGGAGATGGTAACGAGCGAACGCTGTTTGAGATGCAAAGACACAGTTCGCAGAAAGCCAAGAAAAGTGGATGGTCTTACGGAGGACTCAGGGCATATTTGGCTTCGTCTTCTTTTGCACAAAGCTACGAAGCTAACTGTTAAATTAACTGGAAGACAACAAGTTGACGTAAGGTACAGAGGGAGGTTCAGAATAATTTGATTTATATAAGGCTGTGGAAATAGAATTTATTTCTACAGTTTCGATGACTAACGCCCTCTGCAATTATACGAAAGTAAAGGTTAGCGTGTCATTTTCTAACTTATTAACTTACAAAGCTTTTATTACTGATGCACTGTAAGCGTTCATGATTGATTTATGAGCATCAAATAAGAAATGGGATATAAGGAGCAAACAATGCGTATATTTATACTGATTAAGTAATAAATTAAAAAATAATAATTTGGGTTTATTGAAAATGTTTGATACTTTTATTTGTAAAATTATATACAACAATGGACCAAATTAATTTGCAAACACCGAGCCTGGTGGGTGAGTAATCAGGGATAAGAGTTGATTAAGAAATTGACTAAGAGATGTGTATGAAGACGAGAGCCCAAAAAAGAGGAAAATAGGTAGGGGGAAGGTTTCTGAAATATAGACTAGGAGAAAAGGTGAACTATAAATTGGGAGGAATTAAAACATTTCAGTACGTCAAAAAGTAATGAGCTGAAAATATTGCGCTTTACCATAAGCAAATAATGCCAAGACAAACGATAAGTAATACTACCATAGATATCACAAAACATGAGGCAACAGAAGTTATAAAGAATATGAAAAACAAATAAATCACATGTAAATATGTCTCAAACGAACAAATGAAATATGGAAGATAGAAGTTAGCAGAAGAACACACAAAGCTGTTATAAAAATTTATGGACACTAATTCAGCACCTTGCAGAATTAAAAGAAAACATTTTAATACTAATCTTTAAAAAAGAGAAGTTCAAAAGATCCACAAAATTATAGAGGGATGCATCGCTAAACCTAAGTAGAAGTATAATAACTGTAAAACTGAGAGCAGTGGAAACGTTCCAAAATGAATAACAAAGCATTAAGAGGAACCTTCAATAATAATATATTATTAGTCCACCATACAGTATGGCAATATATATTATTAAATGTAATAAACCTACTTTCATATATTTCGTGGATTTAAATAAGGCACCCACCAGTAATCGCTTTAAAAGACTGAAAAGTTTTATCTCACTTTATAGAAGTAATCCAGGATACATACAGTGGTAGTAAGATCATAATCATATGTCAACGAGATATTTCTGAACCAGTAACTGCAGGTAAAGGGGTTAGGTACGGAGACCTCTTTAAGTCCTCTGTTATTAATTTAATTCTAGGAATATACACTAATCAGGCAAAACATTATGGCCACCTGCTTATTAGTGTATTGATTCATCTTTGGAGCGCAATGCAGCAGCGATTCGGCGTGGCATGGATTAGGGAAGTCCTTGTTAGGTTTCCGCAGTTGTCCGACCTCCACGGTTCTGTGATGAGGTGTAGACGTCCACCACCTTATCACCCAGTCGTGGTTTCACCGTCCTTCAACCACTCTGCATAGATGCTCACTATAGCAGCACGCGAACAGCCGACCAGCCTCACCGTTTCCGAGATGCTCGTTCCCATGGCCGCGTCTACAAACCACCGGCCCGTAATTTAAGGGAATTGCGTGACATATGCTTAGAATTTGGTGCCAGACAACTCCGGAAATCTAACAAGAACTTTTCGAATCCATGCCACGCCGAATCGCTGCTGTATTGCTCTCCAAAGATGGACCAACACACTAATAAGCAGGTGGTCATAATGTTTTTTCTGATCAATGTAATAAAGAATATAAAAAATTAATAGGTCCTAGGAATGGAGGAAAAGTATAATTACTTTATGCATACGTCGCTGTGATGGTGATAGAAAATGAAGTCAATTTTCAGAAAACCTTGCTAAGATTCATGTATGTAGTATTAGCGTTCAATATGCAATTGTAAAAAAAAAGAAAAATATACAATGGTAGTATCGAAGGAAGGTACAATTAAGTAATGAATTCATAACAGAAGCAATAAAATTTAAATACGTAGTAGTATTTAAATCGGAAAGAAACATAAAAATGAAGAATTAAATAAACAAATAATAAAAGCGGATAGGATTTGGGCTTCTTTGAATCAGAAAGTAAGTAGGATCGACCAGAAACAAAACTAAGGATATATATAAAGCAGTGGTTAGACACATCCAGACATACTCCTTGAAAGAAAAGTACAAATGATCAAAGAAAATAAAAAATAACTAAAACGATATAAACGAGTGTATTAAGAAAAATAGTAGGTAAGGTATGTAGAGACAGCACTAAAAGAAATGTTAGAGAAATGTAAAGTTGTACAAATAATGGAATAGATATTAAAAGAAAAGAGGAGTGTTACATGAATGGAAGGAAACAGAATAGTTAATGTAGTAAGAGTAAAATAAATCAGGGGAAGAAGAAACACTGGCCAGCAACGCAATCGGTGGTCAAATGATGTCAGAAGATTGAAGGCAACAGCAGGAAGAAAGTGGAGAAGTCCCGTCCCAGAAGAAATTGTACATAAGTAGGACTGTACAGAACAGTGCGTGTTGTGCTTCCGTTAGAATCTATTTGAAATATAGCTCAGATGATTATTTATGAGTTTCAGGAGGACAGGGAAGAATTCAAAATTCTAACTCTATTCTTTAAAACTATGAATATGACAATAAACAGATGTATAAAATTTTGCTGAAGGTTGAAAGGTTCCTTGACAAATACTCCATCTGGCAGTAGGATAGAGTCCTTCTTAACGAGCTTAAAGAGAATACTAATCCATCAAATAATTGACAAGTTTTCGATCTATGCATCAAAAATCATCAATATTTCAAACATCCAAAGGATGTGTTTCGCCTCTCGACGAGGAAGTAAGGGAGCGGGGTTAGTGAGCGACGAGGGAGACGGAGGAACGTCGATGTATCCGCGGTTGGAGGAATTTAACGACAAACTTTTTTAACAGAGTTGGCCACGGCCCTGTGCCGAGGCGTATCGGTGTGCAGGTCCCGGGGGGCAGCCGCTGCCCGGAATGTGATTGGTCCGGGATTAGGGACTAGACTGGACCTCGGGCCACTCCTGGGAAATAAGGCGGCTCGCCCGCTGCAAATATTTGAGACCTTCCCATAGGGAGTCACTAATTCTCTCCGACCTACTGCACTCTCCCCGAACCTACTTAAAACCTTCTTGAGCTTATCATTGTTTGGTAGAGAATTTCAAAATATTGCAGTAAAATTTAGTAGTAAACAGTCAGTTAAACTCCCGCTTATTAAGACGCTATCTCTGCAGATTTACTGCTTTACTATTTTTTAATTTTTTTTACTATTTCGACCGAAAAAAATTATAAAGTGTATTCAAATTTTTTAGAAGCAGAATAAGAGTAACTGTAGCGAGAAAAAAATTAAAGGTCTAAGAAACAAAGGGGATTTTTTTACTGGAAAGGATAGAAACGGTGATTTCGAATGGTATGGACGCGAAAAGAAAATGGAGAGGTATAGATAGATAAATTGGAAATATGATACATAAACAACCCAGAAATTGCTTTAAGGAGGCAAGGAGAGTATACTGAAAAGATGACTGATCTAAGATGATGGCACAGAGGTTATTATTTGTCGTATGGCTAAGCAACAATTACAATACATAAAAATATAAACAATGCCAAGAACGTCGGTAGCGTTCACAAGTTGACATCCAGTTCTTCCAGCCATTCTACATGAAGGAACTTGTAGCTCCAAAATCTTCAAATGGTCCATCATACGTCCGCGGAGGGCATTCCCTGATAATATGCTCCACACTCTGGGAAGGAGCTCCGCATGCAGGAGAACCTGAAGACCCCACTTATACAGCATGGCGTTTCATTTCACTTGGTCGGTTCTTAGACGATTTAGTTTGACCCACTGGTCTCTATTTCGATGGAATCCTGGAAATCCAGTTGTGGGATCTTTAATATCTGGATGTTTTACAGATGCGGAGTTCCAGCTTTGTCGCCTTTTTTCGTGACATCAAAGTCAAATACATGGATTTTAGGGTGCCAGATATTACTCTCATACACTCATTCAGGTGGACGTCCGATTTTTCTAGTGTGAGCACTATGTTGCTACAGTGGAGCACAGTACCCAGCAACAGGGTAAAACATGGTGAGGGCGGTTGTTCGTAATGTGTCCGCATCAGCTCCCCATAAAGTACCATCTAGCTTCTTCATGATGTTGTTCCGTGTTTTAAGCTACATGGCAGAGAGGTGATATGAAGAGATTTGTAACGACGGATTATTACGATGATCATAATTATAACATATAGAAATATATGTTTATTTAATTTAATATGGTAATGAATCAAACAAAAAGATTAATAAGACAAGCTTTTATACTTCATTTAGCAATGGTATTCTCGAAATATACTTTTATTTTGTACTGATTTCTTTGTCAGAAACATAAGGTTATTTTGCGATTTTATGTTCCGCTAATAACAAAACGTTGAGAAGTTTCATGGCGTTGCGTCTGAGCATATTTCCTTATCATGTTGTCATTAACACTGCTACAGCCTCCCCTCTCGCGCAGTCCATGGCTAGTTGGAAAGACGTCTTGGATACCATCCGTACTACTTTTATTAAATCTAGCTTTCACTAATCATTTATGGGGGAAAAAAATTTGTACGCTTTAGCTACACACTTGTGTCCACTCAGATTATCTTGCAATGTCCCGAATTTTCGATTGTCTCGTTGCCTTCATTCCACATAACAATGAAATTAATTGCAGCAGCAGAGAACTTGTGCCGAATCAAAGAGGTAGCACCATGATCCTGTGACAGATATATTAACACACGAGCGTATGAAAATAATCACATAACTGTGGGTGCCACGCCACGCAACGCCAAAGTTGTTTCACGTAGCATCACATCTTATTTCTAGTTCCTCGTATTCAGTGACAAATAAAGCATGGACGTAACAAGCCGTTTGTATTACGAGGAAAAAATTGGAAATTTTATTGATTAGAACATTGAATGTTAATACGTATAAATGTATCGAACTAATTATTTACAAAATATGACAGTAAATGAAGAAATAAAACTTGTAGGGACAGTATTATTCGAATTGCTTTGCAAAAAATATCGTTAACCTGTCTCGTTTCGTTTAAAAATGTTCCCATTCAGTCATCCATGTCGTATTGTTATTTAAACTTATCATTCTGTGTTCATTCATTACGTATATTTTACCTTCATAAACATGAAAACAAAAATGCAAAAGTAAAAGGTTTTAAAGACGAATTATGAAATTAAATATATGGTGAGATTGACAATTGTTAATCGTAGTTTTCTTATCGCGCTTGATACAGGGCGTTCGCCGGGAAACGCTACCCTCCCAGTCTGTTGCCGTCGGCAACTTGCTCGGACAGTGGAGCCAGCAGTTCCCGCCACACGGCGCCGTGAATCACCGCACTGTTTAACACCTCCGCTGCCCCAACAGTGTTGTGAATAAACGTTTCTTTGCGGTTTGGCTGGTTGGGGCTTCATACTCTTACTAATCTGTACCGTGTTTGAGTGTGAGTAAAATTATGGTACGTTACAGTTTGCAACAAAGAATATTTCTCTACGATACATATGTGAAGAAGAAGTCGTTTAAAAAGTGTCGCAGTAAATTTCGTCGCGAATATCCTGGCGCTTTACTGCCAGCTAAATCAACAATTCTGCGTCTGGTTAAAAAAGTAAGAGAAACGGGTTCATTTTTTAACAAAAATAGACTGTCGGTCAACCGTATTCTCACAGAGGAGAAAATTGACGATATCGCTTTTCGACTAGAACAGTCACCCAAAAAATCATTAAGTCAGTTAGGGCAGCAGGCAGGCGTATCTAAGACGTCAGCTTGGAAAGTAACAAAGTTAGTTCACTTAAAGCCGTACAAAATAATTGTGGTGCATAAAATGCTTAGCACATACAAGTTTATGAAGCGTAATTATTATGAAATAGTCCGCGGCCGACGGTCGAACAATGCCGGAAGCTGACCGCTCGCTCGCCGGGAGCAGTTTCTTCCTTGTAGCGCTAACAGTGGGTAGCGTTTCCCGGCGAACGCCCTGTATAACTCCATTTATTATGCAAACAATATTGCGTAGCTTGAATTTGGAATGTGTTTAGAGGAAAATGGAATGACAAAGTTTGTCACAAAATTTAAATACCTGTTTAGTACGATTTAGTCTTTTATATATGTATATATATTGGCGGCATCAACACTTTATCTTTCTTGTATCTCTCTCTCTCTCTCTCTCTCTCACACACACACACACACGTACACACTCTATCTCTCTATTTATACCTTCTTTTATTTTTCATCTGCGATAGCAAAATTAAGTTCTCAAAATTAATTTTCATGTTTAGTACATTTATAATGGAAGATATATTTTTATTGCAAACCATCAACGGTGTGTCCTTTTAAATGAGTTAATCTTAATGAATAATCTCAAACCTATAGATTTCTAATTTTTACACTTACGGCTTTTCGCTTCATTCACGCCATTTTTATTAGTAGCGTAAGAGAATTGGGGGGCGGGGGGGAGGGGGGGGGGGGATGCAGGAATGTTAAGAATTTGAGCCATGGCCACTATAAATAAAATGTATATATACAATTTTAATGTAATTTAATTTCATTTATGGAGATTGATATGAAAACGAAATTGCCTTGAGTCAAAAGATTATTATTAGCTCGATTAGATTCTAGAAACATACATTAAAAACTCAGAATCGCAGACATATCTCTGATATCAATAACAACGTTTACAGTAGGAATTAAATGATTGAAATACATTCAACTCTTGAAAACGAATTCCACACATATTTATAATTCCTTTGAAACGGTGTGAAAATTACGTCTAGCTTTGATTATTAGGTTTTGTTAAAATTGTGTTACAGAAGTGACTCGGTACAATGATTGCGCAAAATTTCTCCGGATCAAATTTGAATAATCAGAAAAATATTTTTTAAAATGCAATACCGTATACTGTTATATGGGAGAAGAAATGTTGTGATGGTATTTCGGGGTTTGACTGATGACGGTGATATTTTGAAGTTATTAGCTGGCGAAGAAACTATCAATCACTTGGCTGAAGTCTTCTCTTCCTGCCTATACATTGCAGCAATCCCTTCTTCGAGGAATAAAGCCAAACTCATTCTGCTATACAAAAAGGGAATTATTCATAACATCAAAAACTACCGACATATATGCTTGCTGGCTGTTCTGTATAAAGTTTTTACAAATAATTTGTTAAACATAATCAGTTCCACCATTGATTCTTCTCAACCAATTGAGCAAGCAGGATTCCGCAGCAGCTTTAGCACAATCGACCACATTCTTGCTCTGTGAGAACTAATTAACCATCAAACGAATACCAGATGCCTCTTTGTGTAGCCTATGTTGATTTAGAAAAAACATTTGATTCAATTAGTCACAAAGCTGACCTGCAAGCCTTGGTGAACATGGCGTGGATACAGCTTACATCAGAGTGCTCCATAACATCCAAGTCACCTCCACAGCCTTTGTCAGCGTTAGAGAACCATCTATAGATTTCCGTATCGAAAGAGGTGTCAAGCAAGGTGATCCCATTTTTCCAAAATTATTTTCAGCTGTCTTGGTAATGGTAATGTCAAAGCTAGAATGGGAGTAAAAAGGAGTTAAAATCGATGCCAGAAGAATTAACAACTTGAGATTTGCTATGATATTGCACTTATGGCTAATGCCACTAGGAACTCTAAACCTTGGTTACCGACCTCGCCTCCGAGTGTAAAGCAATTGGACTAAGAATGAATCTTTCAAAAACATAAATTATATCTAGAAAATGGGCCATAGAGGGGAACGTACAAATAGATAATAAATCTTTAGAAAATGTCAGTGAGTACGTTTATCTCGGCCAGGATACATGGGAGATGATGTAACACCAGAAATTTTCCGTCGCACTAAGCTGGGATGGCAAGCATTTGGGAGGCATTCTATTATCCTCAAATCTAATATGCCCGTAATTCTAAAGAAAATATTTTATGACCAATGCTTTCTACCTGTGCAGACATACGGCTGTGAGAGCTGGACTTTACGCGAGTGAATTTACAAAAGATAAACTAAGGACTGACCTAAAGAGCTATGAAAGGTCAATGCTAGGCTTAGCAAGAAAAGAGCAATCGACATTAGGACAGTTACGAAAGTTACAGACATCTTAAAAAAGACAACATTCTTGAAGTGTCAATGGACCGGCCATACTGCACGGAGAAAAGACTAAAGATAGACAAAAACAGTGTTAGATTGGAGCCCAAGCGACCACTACAGACCGAGAAGAAGACCACCAAACCGATAGGTCAAGGACATTCGCAGGGTTGTCGGAGTTAACTAGCAGAAGATCGCCCAAGTTCTACCTCAATTCATGACTTTAAGAGGCCACATCAGTAAATGATTGAACTGTCTGGTCACATATTGCTCTGATTGTTATTAATGTTAACATCCTTTCAGAAATTATTTTTACAGTGAAATAACATAGGATATTTGAATGATGGATTTTAATTCGTATTTACTTTCGCATTTACTTTAAAAATGTCGATATCTTCTTTTTTATCTGCTTAACGTCTCTCTAACAGCGAGGTCTTTAGAGATGGGGAAGGATGGGGAGAGGGGGGGGCAAAGAATGGTAAGGAATTCGGCCATGGCCTTTTGAAGGAAGCATCCCGGCATTGGCCTAGAGTGATTTTGGAAACCATGGAAAACCCGAATCTGGATGCCCGGATGGGGATTCGAACCGCCGTCCTCCCGAATGCGAGGCCAGAATGCTAGCTGTTACACCACCACGCTCGGTGTCGATATCATATACTTTTGTTACTAGAGTAGTAAAAAGTGTGATTCAATCTTCATGAATAACTTAGTTTAGAAAAAATGTTAGGTCTTGGAGTAATTCTATTGTTGATTGTTGGACCACGAAAAGGGAGGGAAAGCTGTCATTTATATGTGTCACATATTCTTAAAAAAATACAGACATGTTAAAACTAAAAGCGCTGAATCTAATAGCATTACAGAGCTTGCGCGTTGTGAACCCCCATCACTTTACTACGGCAGGGTGCAGAGAAGCAAGACCTGATTCCGTCGCTGAATATGCAGTAGCTGCGTAGAAGCTTTTTCTCGTCGATCGCGACGAAAATAATGAATCTGATGGCGGTTTCCTGTCGCGACCGTGCGCCCCTGCACATTCCCTCTGATTGGTCAGGCACACTAACTGACACGACCAGAGCTGGTCGATGACACTCCGCTTCGTGCCCTTGCACAGTGTTTATTCAGATTGTACTGGTGCGAGTGAGGGAGGTGTCAACCCGCCCGTCGAATTCGTACCTGGCCTTGATGAGGGTTGCATGTAGTGCGCGGTCCTATAGCTGTCAGGGGCCAACGAGACATCTGCGGGGAGGCGAAAAGAGACCGTAACGCCACGTACAAATGGGTATATACGACTCTTTTTATGGCGAACTCTGTTTTTACGGCCGTACGCGTTCGCCGGTGATTGAATTCACTCTCGGAAAAAAAACTGAGTCTGCCGTTTCGCTCGCTGTTGTGACAGCAGGTGAGATGCGAGCTGTGAGCCCCTCTGGGACTGCTAACTGTGGACGTTCTGAGAGCTTCTCGCGGATTATTCCTCCTTTCTGCTTCGCTGGGACCCGCCGACACAAAAAGGCGAGCGGTGGCGCAGATTCATCCCCCACACACGGTCAGCTGGGCGGGATTTCAGTGCCAGCGCAGGTGAGATGGCGGTGCAACGTTGCCCGAATAGGGCTTTCGTCAGAAACAGCCCCCACAAACATACGGACCAAGAATAACAGGATTCTGCTCGCTCTTTTTTCTCCCTCTTTTATTGAATAGGGCCACTTGTTTTATTCAGGAGCACCGGAGTCCTCGCCCCCGGGTTCGTAGGGCACCGTGGGGACTTCTTGGGAGCTGTCCTGTTGTGAGCTCTCCGGTTACGGATTCTCTGGAGGGCTCTTTGGTCGGTGCTGTGCAGCATTTCGCGATTTTCTACTGTCTAGAGGCGCCACCCTGGTTTTTGTAAGGCTCTTGTATTGCTCTCTCTTCCACTGAATGTCAAAGCAGGGTTTACACCAACTTGGGAGGCTTTTTGTAAAATAAACACCAACTACGCGCCGTTCGTCCTTTGAAGCTAAAATTGAGACGACGCCTCTTCGATCTGTTATTTCGAAATAAACCTTTCTCAGAAAGTTCCTTACTGTTGTTCAAAATATTTCCTTTTTTTATATTTTTACGTCGAGGTCATTAGAGGCAGGAAAGGACTAGAGACAAGGAACGGTAAGGAATTCTTCCACGGCCTTTTGAAGGAAGCATTTCGGCATTCGCCTGGAGTGATTTTGAGATACCATGGAATATTTCCCGTGTGACTGATGGTAGTACTAACATGTTTCTCTTAAATTTTCTTCGTGCATAATAACTTTAACAATAATATAAACTAGCATGGCATTGTTGACTAACAGCACTCCAAACGTAATTGGGCGTCATACGTAAAAGTAATTCCACTGACCATATAATCCGCCTTTATTGGAGCCTAATAGCTAACCCTGTAACCATAACGGTTAAATTCGTTTCAGATACAATCCGAAACAGCTTTTTGATTTAACTCACATACGCATAATACAGGTTTCAGAGGCGGAAGCAAAGTTAATGCCCTTTGACAATCCCACTTGAAACCGGGATCTAAACCACAGAAATCCCCCGCACCATTGTTTCTATTAGAATTGGATTTGCGTTTCCTAAAGGTATATTTCATATGTTATTTCCGAATTATCTGTGCTCCTATGAATCTGATTTAGAATCAAATTCAGTGTTTTTATTAAAACAATCACTTTGTAATAATCGTGTTTAAAATTGCAAAATATATTTGAGAATTGATGGGATATTTTCTTAATTACACATACAATACTTACAAAACTGGACTTAACTATGCAATTTCGTTTAAAAATATGTTTTCTTAATGACCTGTCTAATAGTTATTTTTTCCACTTTATTTAACACTGACCTTTTCTTCTCTAGCTTCCTACATCACTTAACAGTTTGACTTTGATGCAACATATTCGCACTTTCCTTTTAATAATATTCATCGGATATCTGTTTTTAATTTGCATATTTGTAAAACTTTTCGGTCTTCGCTATAAATGGAGTGTAGCTTACCTTACATCAAAAACATTGTAGCGTTATTCATTACTGTCATGTTTTACATAAGTATTAGCCAGTAATTTGTTACTATGGAAATGCACGGGAAAATTCCAACACACCCAGCGTCTTAGTAAAAGTTGAATGTGAGGTTTTAATGTTCCTTATTGGCTTCCCGTTTATAAATTTATTGGTATCAGTCTTTTCAGCATGTACGTAAATTATGTTAAATACGAAAATATTAAATTTTTTACTGGTACCTTTTGTGTTAGGTTTAAGCGATGTCTTACTTCAATAAACAAGTAATTTGTTATAAAGTCTTCGCGGGTTCTCCGCCGGATAATATTATCGGAAGACAAGCTTTCGGCGGCTTTCTCTGCCACCATCGTGAGATCCATTGTACGTATGTGACAACTAGAACTGCACTGGAAGTCTCACGGATCCGAAAGCTTGTCTTTCAATAATATTATCCGGTGGAGAATCCGTGAAGACTTTATATCAAAAATACGCCGGGAAAGTCTTATTTCTCACAAAGTAATTTGTTGCATTGAAATTTGTTTCTTTCACTTTAAAAGTTAGACCTATGAAGCATATTATCATATTAAAAATAGATGTTGTAGTACATATGAGTATTTAATTTAAAAAATAATTCTCTCAAGCATATTATTATACCGAAATAAGTTGCTGTAGTAGTTAGGAGTAACAGGCGCTAATATACAAGCACTAGTTAACAATCACGATGGTAACTGCAGTTATTAGTCCCATATCGGTATTTCGTGAATTTCCCTGGTTCAATTCCTGTAACTGTTATACTAGTGATGTCAGCATAATAGCTTCCATCTTATGTCTTCATTCTTCTCATGGTGATCACCCAAGTATAATTCATTCGCTGAAAATTGATGGATAATCAACACAAACGGAACTTGAGGATAAACTTGATTTATTTTACTGTATAAAGCGTTCTCAGTTATGTACAGATCATACATATTTCTTTGAAGGTATCGCAAAGTGATTTAGATGAATGCAACATAAGTACTAAAGAAAATGGGGATCCAAAAAGACGGCAAATAGGGCTGAAGCTCAACTTTTTCCTAACCATCCAACATTTCTTTGATAGTTTACCTGTGAATAAGAGCACAATTCTAAAATTCCACGTGGCGGAAATTGCAGGCGCTGCTAGTCAGTTATATGTTCGAGTAACAATTGAAAAATAAAGACTATAAAACCGCAGATACAGCCAACGACTTAGCACAATTTTCTGAAAGTCAAAATAAAAATTGATGTATATTGCATAGCCACTTTTTCAATCATCAATCCAAATCTTCTACGTGAATCGCTGAAACAGATAATTAAAAAAAATAACTTTCCTTCCTCGTATAATTTTACTAATATCAGAATCATCAGCTAAAGAGATCATCAGATACTAAACATCAGTTTTTCAATGTATGAGAAAATCACAGACAATGTTACTAAAATACATGTTGTATCCACGCCAAAATTAATCTTAATGACTTAAGAGTCATTTTTTACATTTTCACCCTTTATTCGTCTACGTTTTCAAGGCATCTAGGAGCTTCTGTATCTATGCATCGATGTTTATTAAAATGGTTTTACCTGAATTTGGCATTCCATTTAACGAGATGGTGTAAACGTGCACCTTAGGGGTGTACGGGTTCAAATCCTCATTTAATTTTCATATAGCTACGCAAAATGAAGGCACATGTATGTCAATCCTCATTTAATTTTCATATAGCTATGCAAAATGAAGGCACATGTATATCAGCGATGAATAGTAATTAATGATAAATAGCAAGTAAAATGTAATGATATATATACCAAATGCTACAGCTAAGAAATAAATCTTGAATTATCAGCCTCAAGCTCCCAGATAAATTTAAGTAACGCTTCTGTTTGGTCATTGTATGATTTCGATTGTGGACTAGACTCCTGGAATGTGGCTTCTAGGTATGACAACGTGTGACATATGTTTCGAAGAACATTTAGGACGAAAGCTATTTGATCGTGATATGGTGACATTACGGATTTCTTGAGCATACGAACGCTGTATCAGAATCGTCTGTCTGAGATATTGTTTATTGATTTCCATTTTAGATAAGGACCTTTGAGGGAGACGAGGAAGGCGACTTGGTGGCGGCACCAGCCATCAGCATTCCGCACACCGGTGGGGGGCGCCTGCTGTGGCTTATGACGCCAGCCTATCGGAATACCATCCATAACGGCGGGGCACGGCTAGGATACCCACAACACAGCAGCGCCTGGCGGCCACCCGCATGGCGTGTCTAGCAGGTATCTGCAGTATGCGAGCACCACCGAGAGGAACGCTCCCAGCATCGCAACAGCTCTTTCAGATGCCACATATAGGTACCCTCGATGAGTCGAAGTACAAAGCCTCTCCGCCATCTATATCGCGCAAGTAACTCCGATTTTCAAGAAAGTTGATCGAAGTGATCCTGGAAACTATCGTCCCATATCTATAACATCTGTTTGTAGTAGAGTTATGGAGCACATTATATACTAGAATTTTCTAGATGATAATAATTTTCTTACAACAAATCAACACGGATTTCGGGAGAATAGATCATGTCAAACACAGCTGGCCCTATTTACACACCACGTAATGAAAGTTATTGATGCAGGTTCACAAGTAGATGCATTTTTTTTTAGATTTTCAGAAAGCCTTTGACTCTGTGCCACACAACCGCCCTTAGCGAAGCGGATCAGCGTTGTGAATGGAAAAAGGATTTTCTAACTGGTCGGTCGCAGTATGTCGTTGAAGGAGAAAGTTCTTCTAATCTAGATGTTACATCGGGTGTACCTCAAGGAAGTGTAATAGGACCACTTCTTTTCTTAATTTTTATAAACGATCTCGGAGACAAAGTGAAAAGCCTTTTAAGATTGTTTGCTGATGATGCGGTTATTTGTAGGGAAGTAAGGAATTTGGCCGATTGCTTAGAAATTCAACGTGATCTGGATATTATTTTGGCATGGTGCGCTGAGTGGCGACTTACTCTAAATTGTAAAAAGTGTAAGACAATGAGCATAACTAACAAAAAGAATCCAATTGTTCAGGAATACGAGTTAAAGAATTCAGTTATTGATATGGTTGATTCTAGGGAATATTTGGGAGTAACAGTACAAAGGAATATGAAATGGGACTTAATTCGTTAGTAGGTAGAGCTAATTCTAGGCTGCGATTCATAGGTCGAATCTATAAAAATTGTAATGAACAAACAAAGGACATAGCGCACAAATCTCTTGTGCGTCTACATTGGGACTATTATTGTGCCATTTGGGATCCGTTTCGTAAGGGGTTGGTCAAAAGTATAGAGAAAGTACAGAGAAGAGCCGCTTGCTACAGTCCTTATGAAAGCGTCACAGAACTGATTAGTAGACTGGGCTGGGAGTCTCTGGTAGATAGACGACGCACGTTTCGTTTACACTTATTGGTATAAATGTGTACTCCCACTTTCACCTACGAGTGCAGTGAAATACTTCGTCCACCAACCTATTTGAGCAGGAATGACAGCAAAGATAAGATTAGAGAAATAAGTTGCGGCAATGATTCTTATACGAATTCTTTTTTCCCTCATACAATTAGGGATTGGAATGCACAACAAAGAGATTAGCTTTGGTGCTGAGCACCCTCTGCCACCCAAAATTTTGTGAATTGCAGAGTATATATGTAGATTTAGATGTATATCGATGATATTTCTCTGTGTTGGATAATAATTAATATGTTGTTGTTGTTGTTGTTGTTGTTGTTATTTGGGTTTTAGGGCGCGTCGACGACGGGGTCATTAGCGCCCAATAATAATTAATAGTTGGTTCTAAGTAGATAACTGGATTCTATTATTCTACTAGCTATTTCCCGCAACTTCGTTAACCCCTTGCCGTACCATTTAGCTAGACGAAATCCGGGGGAGGCGCGGTAAACGGGCAGCGTGATGCGCGAGACAATCGTAATAGAAGCAGACGTGAAGATACCTGTTATATAGAAATAAGCTTACTTGTTTCACACGATACTGTTCTTGTGGACGTTGACACTAATTTAATCCTTTTTCCTTTATTATATACATATTTTTTATACCATACCCCAATCAATACTTCAAATTATTAGTACTATAAATCCTGCATAATATAACAGTTTCAAAACTAATTTACACACGAACAATGCTTTAACAGAAACTATAATGTTCCTGGACGTCTTCAAGTATGACTTCTTCAGAAGGAATATAATAGCGCGACTCCTAAAAGTAAATATTGTCAACAAAAAATTTAATTACAAAAATAAATGCCC
The DNA here is from genome assembly GCA_031002005.1 of Vandiemenella viatica. Classification (NCBI taxonomy): domain Eukaryota; kingdom Metazoa; phylum Arthropoda; class Insecta; order Orthoptera; family Morabidae; genus Vandiemenella; species Vandiemenella viatica. The sequence continues at coordinate 146,751,492 of JARYHS010009186.1, read as the reverse complement.
CCTTTGCAAGTGTATCTAATAGGAAAATGCTAACAACTCTAAAAATTAATAGTGCGGCATGTTATGGTACTTTTGAAAGCATTGTGGTTTACGTTTGGTCCGCACTTAGTTCCGCGAGTCTCACTCGTGATGTTTACGTTTGGCCCTCATTTGTTTCAACGTGTCTGACCCGTGATATCCATCACGGGTCATATTCGGCAAAGTACGGCTGGGGGTTAACTGGAATGTTGTTGAATGAACCTCTCTCTTAAACTTATACATCATAGTTAACACATCGCCAGCGGCAAAACGAAAACCTGTAACTTAAATCATCCGAACAATACGGTGATAATTGAACGATTAAATCGTGATAAACATTTCAATTCCGATGTGTAACTTAACTTTAAATTGATAATAATTTACGGACATTTGTATCTTAATTTCTCAACTTTACGATGTGACAGCAAAATAAAAACGTACCCTGTGTTACTCTTTGGACCAAGAGTATACATTATATGAAACCATAAAAAAATCAGGCCACTACTTTTGTTCAAGTGATTCGCGTTCTAAAAAAATTGAAATCCTTATTTGTAGGAACTTTTATTTTAGGTCTCAGCTTTCCGACTTCATATCGAAATGAGCAGGGTTTGTCAAAACTCCATCAATATCCGGATCATTAGTTCGTTGATGCAAAGAAACTGAAACTGTTGATTCGTTATCTGTAGGTCACTAAGAGTGCCCCAAACCTGTTTTTTTTTTAAAATATTTATTTATTTGTCATACGGTTGAGCAAATAATGTAATAAATATAAATATCTGCAATATATAAAACGACAAGAACGTTGGTAGCAGTCACAAACTAATGTCCAGTTGTTACAGCCTTTCTAGCAGTTGTAGAACTGAAAACGACTTCGTTCTTGCTTTGGTGGTATTCTTTGATGATATGTTCCACAATCAGGAAAGGAGCTCCGCAGTCACAGACAAGAGAATCCTAAAATCCGCATTTATGCAGCATGCCATTACATTAGCCCTGGCCTGTTCTTAGGCGATTTAGTTTGACCCACCAATATATCTTTTTTAATATCTTAAATTTTCATACTTTCTTCCAGTTATAGTATTATTACAATGATAGATTAGATTCTTGTTCCGATCTACATTATAGTATTTAAAAGAAAGGGTTGGTTTTTAGGATGGTTTATTTCTACTCAGCTCTTACTCAAGACAAAGTTTGGATGTGTTCAACATAAAACTCGTTAAAGGCACATTTTTTTTTTACTTTAATTCAATAAAACATTTTCCTATATAGACTTGAAGATGAAATGCTTAGCTAATCAAATAAGCCTGCGAGATAGTACAGTGCACAGTATTCCACTAAAGAATGATCTATTACAGTTTAAAATGGTTTATGTGGATAATTGTGTGTTTAAATATCTTTAATTTTCACTTCTAAGCATTTTGTAATGATTGTAAATGATTATGTATTAATTCTGATTGTTTTTAATATGTTTTCAATTGTTTAAGTATTGTTTATGTTCGAGAAATATCTGTCGGAAGACATTAGTAATGTTCTAGAACTTTCGATGGAACTTATATAATACGACCAGCAGAGACTAAGAATTTTACAGACACAGTTTACGTCGGCCAAGGACAGTGTTGAACGAACAGTTTTGGTAGTATTGTCTTTGGAAGGAATGTTGTATGTAATCGTTGGAGTTTTGTGTTTATATGTGAACTGTATCTTGAAGTCCGATGCCTTACTAGCAATAAAACAAGTTAAAATTTGAAACTGGATCGTGGACTAATTATTTATTGTATTAAATAAAACCACGAGAAATCTAATAACAGCATTTGATCATATACCAGAAAAGAAATAAACGGAAGTCAGAATTAATATTTTTGACTTTCTAATTATAAAAAATCTGCAGTTAGTGAGTAGAGAGATACACAATTTAGGAAGATAGTAGAAAAATGCATTAAAATGAACCAATGTTAGGACCAAGATTTTATAGGATGTTATAGCCACATAAACTATATATCATTAGAACAAACTACAATGACATAAAAATATTCTATGAGTTAAAGAAAAAATATTCTACCTTAAAATGGAAATCATATTTCGTAGCCCAAAATATTTTATTTTTGGTATATCTGAGCCAGAGAACTGGATAATTAAGCACTCGTTGCTGTAACGCATTTACTAATTTTTTTCTATTAAGGCAAATTAACGCGATGAAACGAAACTGATGTGATGTGTTACAATACACTCTTTTTTGCTTTAATCAGACGACAGAACTTTAGAGAAAGAGGTGATAAAACATTTGCAATGTAAAAAAAAAATTAACCCACTTACTAGAACCCACTGTGTCAGAACACGTGGGACAAATGCCACGTTGAGAGAAAAAAAGTTGTTGCCTGCAAAGAAACCGTATAAATCCACAGTTACTATTTTTAAAGCTACACAGAAAAATATGATTTACAAACATCATCATCCACGGTTATCTCGTATTCGAAATTTTGCATCGTTCTATACCTTAGCAAGAAAGTAAAATCGCTTCAGTAATTCCACTGTGTTCCGTTTGCCGTCTGACAGGATTTCTCGTGCTGTTGGCCATTTGGAGGCAGCAGTCCGTACACAGACGCCGCCATACAACCCGCCCTTATTGACTCACTCTCGCTTCTCATTTATTTCCACTTTTACCGCCCACTCAGTGACACGCACCGCCAGGCCGCCAGGCTGCTTCTCGCTTTGATCGAGTGTACTGACCTTTAATGACGACTACCCTTTTGTGCACCTCAGCGATTGGCAAGTTGCACGTGTACTGGCGCCTTGCGGGCGACAGCCGAGTGTGACACGTGTCCGCTCAAATGTGAACCTCCCACATATTGAACAGAAAAAGTTTCATCCATTTCCAAATACACCGAATTCGCATAACTGTGTTACAGATTAAATAATGTTTTCATTTGTTTGCATTAGTAAATGGAAAAACATGCAACGACTCAATGTTTTCGGATATTTATACTGATGAAGCAGAATATAGTGACCACCTGCTTAGTACCATGTTGGTCCACCTTTGGAACGTGATGCTGCAGCGATGAATTTGACAGGTAGGTTTCACAAAATTTCCTTAAATTACGGGCTGATGGTTTTTGGCGCTGACCTGGCACCCGATGTGTTCTATCGGGATGAATCAGGCATATTTCGTGGCAAAGTCATCAACGTGAGTTCATTATCATGTTCCTCAAAATACTGTTGCACAATTATGAGCTTGTGATAGTGACAGTTTAATTTAATTGGAATGGAGCAATTGCTCCGGTGGCAATTTTACTACACACACATTTTTACCAATTCCTTCTCCAACCTACTTCATCCCTCTACTAATTTCAAATTTAAATTATTTTAGCCTTTTTGGTAAATTATTGTTTATTTATCTGGGTAATTTATTCCAATCTCTGACCACCTTACCTTCGAAAGAAAATCCTTCCACACCCTTATGCCTGAAATCAAGTGCCATTTTGTGGTCATGATTATCTTTTACACTCCACGCATCTCTTCTATTTCTTCCACCAGTCTTTTGACACCTAATCACCGATAAATGACTTGTACACTCCTATGATTCTCTCCGCCCTCCTCCTCTCTTGTATAGAATCTCATTGCATCTCCTTTATCATATCACTTACTGATTGTGTTCTGCGGTAATTTTCAGAGAAAAATCTAGAAGCCCTTCTTTTTACGCCGTCCAACTTCTGTATTCGATACCCGAAATGTACTAAACTACCATATTCAAGCAATGGATTATCAAACGTTTCGTAACAACCAATTTGCTTACTTCTATAGTACATCCCCTTATCACTCTCTCCATCAAGTGAAGGATTTTGCAACCTTTTCCTAATATCTAACCAATGTCCAACGTGTCCTGCCTAGTTATCCTGCTTGAAGAGGCCATGGCCGTCATGGAAGATACGGACCATGAGGGATGCAGGTGGTATGCAATAATTTCCACGAAGTACACAGTTGTCATGGTGCCTTCGATCACTACCACAGGTCTCACGGAAACCCAGGACAATATCCCCCATAGCATAATACTGCCTCGCAAGTCTGTACCCAGGGCGTGGTGCAGGTTTGGAGAATCTTTTAGGCTGGAAGACGGCGTATCGGATACGACCTTCGAGTGTTAAGATAGGTGATTCATTCGACCAGGCGACAAGTTTTCATTGATCCACGGTCCAAGCTCAATGATCTCGTGTACATTGCAATCGCCTTTGATGATGCCACTGGGTCAACATCGGAACGCGTCTGTGCCGTTTGTTGTTGAGCAGCATGTTCAATAACGTGCGCTGAACGCTGTGCTCCGAAATCCTCGTGCCGTCAGATTTGCCACAGAGCGTCCTCTATTCCGCTTTACAGAGCGGTAAATCCTCTGACCTCCACGTTCTGTGATCAGGCGTGAAAGTCCAATACCTTGTTGCTTACTCGTTGTTTCACCGTCCTTTAGTCACTTTACATAGATATTCACTACAGCAGCACGCGAACAGCCGAACAGCCTTGCCGCTTCTGACAAGCTCATTCCCAGATTCCTGGCCATAAGAATCTGCCCTTGGAAAAGTCACTTATGTGAATGGATTTGACACATTTATCGTCGCTAGAATGACTATCCAGGCGTTTCTGCTCCGTTTATATGCTTTACCGCATGACGTACCCACAATATCACCTGACGGCTTTCAAACTCACGGTGCCCAGTGGTCATAATGTTTTGACTCATCTGTGTACCTGAAACACGGTGAGCAGATACAAAATCGAAGAATCAATAAAGGTTTAATAGGCACAGCAAAATAATAGAAGGAAAAAACTATACTCTTATAATAAATTCGTAAATTTATAATCTGATAAACACTAAAGTGCTGAAGATAAAGTAGAAATTTTCTAAATAAATAATTGAAAATTGTAATAAAAACAGAAACACTTTCTCCGAGATAAGACAAAAAATTACTGGTATAGGCATGCGTACGCAAACACAGAGTTATGTAAACACTCAGAGTACGGCGTTACGGTCGGCAAGGCCTATATAAGAAAACAGGTGTTAGGCGTTAGATCGGTTATTTCTGCTACAATGGAAGGTTATAACGATTTAAGTGAGTTTGATCATGGTGTTATAGTCGGCATTCACGAGTGCACCGTGAATATCGGGAATCCGGTAAAACATCAAATCTCCGGCATCGCTGCGGCCGGAAAAAGATTCTGCAAGAACGGGACCAACGATGACTGAAGAGAATGTGGTAGAAGTGCAACCCTTCCGCAAATTGCTGCGGATTTCAATACTGGGCCTTCAACAAGTGCGAACCATTCAACGAAACATCATCGATATGGGCTTTCTGAGCCGAAGGCCCACTCGTGTATCCTTGCTCAGTGCACGACACAAAGCTATACGCATCGCCTTGGCCCGTCAACACCGACATTGGGCTGTTGATGATTGGAAACATATTGCCTGGTCTGACAAGTCTCGTTTCGAATTGTATCAAGCGGATGGACGTGGACGGGTATGGAGATAAACTCATGAATTCATGGACCCAGCATGTCAGCAGGGGACTGTTCAAGCTTGTGAAGTCTTTGCAATGGTGTGGGGCGTGTGCAGTTGGAGTGACGTGGGACCCCTGATACGACTAGATGCGAATCTGACAGGTGACACGTACTTACGCATCCTGACTGATAAGCTGCATTCATTCATGTCCATTGTGCATTCCGACGGACTTCTGCAATTCAATCAGGACACCCCACACATCCAGAATTACTACCGAGTGGCTGTAGGAACACTCATCTGAGTTAAAACACTTCCGCTGGCCACCAAACTCCCCAGACATGAACATTATTGTGCATATCTGGGATGCTTTGTCACGTGCCGTTCAGAAGAGATCTCCACCCCCTCGTACTCTTACGGATTTATGGACAGCCCTGTAGGATGCATGGTGTCAATTGTCTACAGCACTACTTCAGACATGAGTCGAGGCCATACCACGTAGTGTTGCTACACTTCTGCGTTCTCGCGGGGGCCCTACACGATATTAGGCAGGTGTACCAGTTTCTTTGGGACTTCAGTGTACAAGCAAATTTATCAAACGTAATCTTTGGGAAATTAAAATAAAGTATGTTATCAAGAAACGTACTGGTAGGAACCCAAACTCAGTTTGAGAGACAAAATAGATACAGCATCAGAACAACCTTTCATATATTACTTAGGAGAAGGATGGGTTGCTACTGACGATAAAGGGCGCACAAAGATAAGAAGAGAGATTTATAACTTTTCCGAAGATTAAATGGCTTACGGCATTGTTGGCCGAGTGACACCAGGTCCGCCGAGTTTCAGAGTTTCTCGTTTACCGTGCAGTCTGCCTTTGTCCTTGGTATCTAAACTAATCCGCTAATCTGACTGGCTAAGTGGGCCAAAGTTTTACGTCGAATTCAAACAACAGAGGATCCTAGTGTGTTTCACACGAACGAAACAGAGCTTTGCCTGAGGTGAAGGTAAGTTTGACGACCTGAAGGTGGAGAACGAAATCGTTCTGATACCATCATAACGACTGAGCAACCATATCGTTCATTAATTGAAGATTGTTAAAATTTGTACGCGATAATATTATTAACAAATTAGTCAATTTGAATGAAAATTTAACTGCAAACAACTTTCAAAAAAAAGATTGTCTACATATTTACCGATAAAGCATGAGTTCTCTAATGTGTATTTTAACATCACAACCATAAAATTATAAAATAGCATAATGAGAATAAGAACAGAGTAGGAATAGATAGAAATAAACCATATAAATTAATTTAATTATGAATTTTTTTGAAAGTTTTTTTTAGTAGAGATACATTTTTTTGTGTTTGTGGATATGGAAAGGTTATCGTTAAGTGACAAGATGTTTCTATTTTAATTTAAATATGTTATAAAATACCCGATATAAAATCGATTTGTAATATGTATAGGATATTAGACTTTCAGCGGATAAGGAAAGACTGTACTTTTTTGCTGGATTTAGTGATTGAAGTGGCATGTAAAAACTTTTCTCCTTACTGGCGGTGCAGCTTCATTGGTGACATACTGTTCAAGTTATTCAGAAATCACTGTAGGTGAATGTGAGGATGGTTCCTTGAAAAGGCTACGACGAATTCCTTCCTCGTCCCCTATTGTTGCCGGCGCCTAATAACCTCGACGTTGATGATAAGTAAAACAGTAAAAAAAGTTCAAGATGGAGTGATTCAATTAAAGCAACATTTACCTGTGAGAGGCCATCCATAAATTACATAACACAAATTTCATACTCGGATGAAGTAAAATATAAACATACAGGGTACATGTGAATACAAAATTGATCTCCTTGCCTCTTTAACTGTTGTGGTAAGCGAAGAGAATTATGCATTGCTGAATAAGAAGAAGCCTGAAATAAAAAAGAACACTTACATGGGCAACAGTTTGACAAAAAATTTCAACTACATCGCTAAATTATAGTGACAGCAAAATGGGTTAAGGAGACGAGAAAAGATATGTAAAAAGTTAGGATCCATCCATATGAGATAGAGAATCGAATAGTGTTTCAAAGTAAAATTGATAAAGTGAGGGGACTCTAGGAACAACGTACAAATGCCAAGACTGGTCTGAAGAAAGAAGAAGGAACCTCAGTGAAAGAATGAAAAAATTCTTGTAGAAGAAGAAAAGACAAACCAGTACGCCAGTGGTCCAAAGTATGCCAAACTCGAAAAGAAGAAGTAGAAAGGACACTTAGAGGGAATTGGCTTCCTTGCAGCCAACCGTGAACTCTTCACTTGTTGGTCCGTTTAAATCTGTATTTCTTTGTTGTGTACATGTATATGAAAAACTAGATAGGATGAAAGCAACTGATAACCCATACAGACATGCTCTTCACAAGGAGATAATGGTAACCTCTATTATCTCTGCATCCAACTGACATATGACGATAATCACCCCAAATGCACTCCCGTAATTTTGAAATCTAGACTCGGCGTTTGTATTTTAAACTATTGCCTCTCTTATCCTGCCGACCATCTGCACGATGATGAAACTTTCTTCTGCCAGCGATTGTAGAGCCAGCTAATCCCACATTGACCTCCAGATCCAACATAGTATCTTATATATACATCAGTCATTAGGCGCGTAATTGATAATTAAATGATTTTTTACACAACATTGAAACGGAATTTTCTTTGAATTCCTTGCTATGATATTAAAATTAAGGTTTTGTGCTGTTAATTACTATGACTATAAACAGTACCGGATTAACCATGTAGGAGGAGGTAGCAAATCCTACGTGCCTCGCTCCTAGGGGGGGGTCCGTATCTATGCTAGATGGGCGACCTTTTTTTTTAGCTATAAAATTTTCCCCCGGAAAGCAAGAACCAAGGGCCTGTTCTTCACATTTGCTACAGGCCCCGCGCTGTCTTAATCCGGCCCTGACTATAAATCAATAGTTATTGGAAATGTAGCAATCTAGTTTTTTGTGGGATCCATTAACAGTCCTCTCTGCTGCTTTAAATGAAATACAAATAAGGGTAGCTGGATGTGATCCGGTTTATGTTGAATGAAACTCATTTGCACCTGGAGCAAAAATCCACTGAAGGTTAGTAGTATATAATTGGGGCTACAGGCTCAAAAAAGTGCGGTTCTTTGCACGGAACACCTCTATTGTTCTAATTGGATACATTGTATCATTCTATTGTTCTCCACCCTCCCACCTGTCAATCATTTTCACGCCTATTGTTCTCTCCCCTCCCACTTGACCTGGAGGGCCACTTGACTAACCACTTGACATGTATTATCTCTGGTCCTATTGGCCACTTGACTTTAGGGCCACTTGACTAACCACTTGACATGAGGGCCACTTGACTTGTGGAACACTTGACTAACCTCAGTTACACCCCTATTGTCCTTGACCACGGCACCCCTCTAGCCGCACCAGGTTGTGGCGCAGACGTTGCCAGACCACTTGAGCGAGCAATCTGGACTTTCGGACAGATAGTCGACATGTCGCTCCTTTTTTCGAACGAGGAATTCGCGGAGGTATTTGCCAGTGCGTGCCGAGGCAAATAACAGGTACATGCCGAGGCAAATAACATTTACATGCCGAGGCAAATAACAGGTACATGCTGCGGCTTTGAGGGGCTGGCGCCGCCACGTGGTTCGCCGTCGTGTTTGCCACGTTTGTCTATACACACACACACATCGCGCGGCAAGCGGCGGTTGAACCGAGGCAAGTGCCGCGGCAAGCGGCGGCTGAACCACGGAAAGTTGCCGCGGTGCGGCAACATGCCGCGGCTGAGTCCCGCTGCAGGAGTGACGTTGCGGCCGCGGCGCAGCTCGTCGCTGCGGTTGCAACACCTTCGGCGGCGGGATCCGTGCGGCAGCCGTCAAACGCGGCAGCCACAAACACCGCAGGACTCCAGCCACGGACGGGACAGCGAGCAGACGTGTTGGAACCTCGGATTCTATTGTTATTTTGTTAGAACACTGCGGTGACCAACTGTTCTCCCTAACTCCAGTTTCATCGTATGGAGTGTTATGCCTCTTCAGTCGTCTAACATCGTGATCTTTACAGGCGACAGAGGATTGAACGAAGGACGGGAGAGAATTCAACTATGGTCCTTTGCGGGAACCACCCCGGCATTCACCTGGAGCGATTGCGGAAAAATCTTGTAAAATCGAAACGTGGTTGGCCGGACGGGTATTTCAAACCGCGTCGTCCTAAGTTCCAGACCAGTACAACCTGTATCAATCCAAATGCGTAATTCGCCCGGAGTGTTTTGAGGAAAACGAGAATATGGATGCTCAGACGGGGGTTCGAACCAGAGGTAACCTCAGCTTCACCACCCTAGTACCAGCTGTCGATTCTATTGCACTTTTGCCAGGCTATATTCGCCTGGAGTGATTTCAGGAAAACGAGAATATGGATGCTCAGACGGGGATTCGAACCAGCGATCGTTGTTTGACGGCATTCAATGGACGGGAATAAGCAATATACTTTATATTGAGCGCTTAATAAAATGCGATTTAAACCATCTTTAAACATACGACGAACGAGAATATGTATGCTCAGACGGGATTCGAACCAGCGATCGTTGTTTGACTGCATTCAATGGACGGGAATAAGCAATATACTTTATATTGAGCGCTTAATAAAATGCGATTTAAACCAATGAGGTTTCTTTCTTAAGTTAGGAATTAATGTCTTTAAACATACGACGAAAACACATTTCTGAAAGCTCATTTAACGTAATATTAAGCACGTCATTTCTACCCCAATCACACTAAGTACGATGATAAAA
>JARYHS010009186.1:146638380-146740184 GCA_031002005.1 Vandiemenella viatica | reverse complement strand
TCATTGAGCTTGTTCATTGGCGTGAAAATTTGAAAGTAAATTAATAATATTGAGAAAATAAAACTGCGCCCTAAACACTTCAAAAAGACGTAGTAATTAATGTTGTTTCAAAAGACTTAAGAGGTCAGTCTAATTTATAACATTTTTACAGTAAATAATATAACTGTGATGAGCACAGTATATAGTTTTTCTGAGCGTTATTCTCAAATACAAAGAGATTTTATTTATCGTTTGAAAAAAAATAACGCAGGCATCCATAAAAATGACTTCCGCAAAAAAATGTGTATTATCTTGAGCACGTAGAAAAACTGGGTTTCTTTAATTCTTATAACAGTGTTAACAAACTCTGGTTTAAGGGAAAAAAATCATCGACAATTGAAAAGATGGCATAGGCATGGATTGACGATGCAAAATTTACTCTCCATTTTAAATTTATTTTTTGTTATAAAAACGTGCAACATACGATCGGAACAGATATCAGTTGTCTAGAGATAATAGATGAAAACTTTCTCCTCTTGTACAATCGATTCCATGCTTTAGTTTCCTCGTAAGGTCCTGCGCCATGTGAAAAACACACGTTTAGAGAAAATATTTGAACATATATTTCACAGTTTCTCTCTCAATTCAATATCAGAGTCCTGAGATTTCCTACTCTGACCAAGGTCAGATAATATGTGGCGAAAAAATAACAGCAAAACCCTAGTACATATACTTGTGTGTACTCTCTTTCAAGCAATGCTCGGGTGATGTTTTTTAGTTTTCTTGAAAGTCCAGAGTATCGAAATACAAAAGAAAGATATCAATTTAAAAAAAATAATTCTGGACTAATCCATTAAGTAATTATAAGTTTCTGTTCTAAACAGTGAAAGAATTGATATCTTGAATGAAATTACGGTCTAAGAAGAAACTCGGATGACAACGACGTTGACGAGTCTTAAAGTGGGTATTCTGTTTACGTTGACACGTAGGAAATATTGATATATATTTTTGAATGCGTCTAACTGATTCGATATATCGTCAGTCCTTAAAACATCGATATACAGCTATGTATTTTAATCGTTATGTGGAACAAACTTTATAAATCTGCAACATGGAACTAAACGATCAATAACTAATTACAATTGCAGTCATTCTGCTGCATGTAGAGAGATTAATTTACCGTCCAAACAGAGGGAGAAAACATTGTATCATACAGTTTTCTTCAGTCAAAGTAGTGCAAAAACACACACATACACAAACGCTTGACTGTGGCACAGACGGTATTAAGCAATATTTACCCGTGTAGTGCCAAAAATCAAAGGAAAATAATCTCGACGAAATATTCTTCAAATGAAAAAAAATCGAAAATCAAATAATGCTATATTGTTCATCACTTGCAAGGATAATCAAAATTTTCCCATACAGTAGAACGAAGGCTTCGTGAATACATTTATAATCACTTTTCCTTACTAGACAATGTGCTTCGAAGTGTTGCAGAAATATACTAATGTTAAGGGGTTTGAAAACATATCATCAATTAAATTAATAAATGTATGGGCAAGTGTCGTTGCTTACCAATCACTACAATTTAAACGTAGAGGTCAAGAAATTACATTTCGAAGATAAAAAAGCTGGAAAAAAACTGTTGACAATCAAGAACTCCTTAAATGAAGAAAGATGTTTTTAATCTGATTTCACCATCGGGAATAGCTGCAAAGTGATTCATCTGGGTTTCAAATTGAATAATACTGATGAAAGATTTTCTAATAAGTCATATAATTGTATAATTGTCTGAGACCTCGTGTTATCCGATTTAAGGAAAACTCGTTGAACGTGTGAACAATTTTTTTTATTATTATTATTTTTAAAAGTTGTACCCATCATTATTCTAATAGTTAACATTAGTGTTCACAACTATACTACAGAAAAACTTATTCTTGAAAGCTTCACAAGTTCCAACCGAACTACAAAATATACTGCACGACAAAAGGGTAAAGAATATCTTGTTTCTACAAAATTTTGTATAAATGTTTTTGGGGAGAGAGCATACTTTTGTCGACATAACGTGAGAGCAAACATATATCAAAATCAAACTTAAGATCTTACAGTTTTCGCAGTTATCATTTCATACAATTTAATTACCTTCCGGATTGAAACGTTGGTAAAAGAAAAAACTGACACAGTGTAAAACCCTGAAAGTAAATAAAACAGTATTATCGCCCTTGTTTCAGGTAAACTATAAAGATTATTATGATTTAGCAATTTGCTAGCTAAAAAAATTAAATAAACAACACTAAACATAAAATATCAATGCTTTTGAACTATATATCGAAATACATCAATGTAGTATTATGCGTATTAAATCGAGAAACGAATAAATGTTTCCTTGGCTTAACATTCCTACCATAAACCCACCCATTCAGACACGAAGAAGGGAAGAAAACCAGTGACGAAATTTTTTGATTAAAAGTCGAATGTCTATATCTTACGAACTCTCGATATATTAGATTATACTACTGCTTGAAATATAAGCATAAAAGTAAAAGACCCTCTTTCTTCATGAAATTAAACTAATATAAAAAGAGGAGTAGCATTCTGAGTCTATTGGCTTATTAGCTCAGTATACGGGAAACCGAAAAGTTCTTGGCCAACACCATAGATGCCAGTGCCATAGGCGATATTAAATTTCACCAACATTTGTTGATTGTCACTGCGTACAAACAATTTAAAAAAGTTTCATCTCACTAACAAATAGAATATTCGGCGTGATATGTAAATAAAATGAACAGTGCATTATTGTTACAGGCCTTTATTTTCCCCCAGTTGCTTAATTAATTGGTTGCTGATACATAATGTCAATATGAAAGTAAACAAAAAAAAAAACAGTTTACAAAATAATTACAAAACAATAACAATATTAACAAAGTAAACAGTTTACTATATTATTGAAAAACAAAATAAAAAAGTTGCACTGGAGTTATCTATCAACTAATAAAATTAGTTATGTTAGAAAGATAAAATACGTTGGAGACGTAGACTACTCAGACTGTTCCTTTTCTCTGTGGCGTAGTTAACCTGGCATGAAACATGCGTTCTATTGAAAATTAAATTCTTCGAAGAATAGTAGTATGCTTTTACCCTAGAACTTACAACATTAAGACAGGTGCAAATTGAGAAATGTGGTAGTGTCAATCTCAAATAAATTTTTTGGAAATAACACAGGGGGTGCTGTATATCTTTTTATAGCGAAAAACTTATTTTACATAACCTCTAGCATTTTACAGATTAATAATGTGTTTGCCTTTTGCTTTTCTTCTCGTAGGAAAGTATAAACGTTTCTAACGTAGTAACTTTGTAATATTTATTGTAAATCAAATTCACAATTTAGTTGCGCTTATTAGAGTATTAACCTTTGATGTCGTTGTCCGTGTATTTTGATCTATTATAATTCAGAAAACTGAAGAAATGAATAACCAAAGTTATGTGTAAAACAACAGCATTGACAGAAACTAAATGACGGAACGTTTATCTGTTTTCAAGCATGAACTCAGGTGAGTATCTCGTCGAGAAGCTTTCAGCTGAAGTGGGTAAGGCAACAATAAGACAAAATGTTGTCATGATAATAATGTGAGATGATTAAAACACTCGTCATTTCCGCAATTCGCAAGGTTTATAATAAAGGATATTCGCAAAGTACACAAGACACTGTACTGAATATTAAATTACTAAAAGTTAAATACAGCGATCTTGTTGACAATTTACACAGGTGTTGAATTTTTTAATTATATTTATTTTTCCTCTCTGTGTGAATTCACTGTATTTTGTGAGTTTAAGTTTCTTTTCTGACTGATTTTGTTATTGTCAGTGTTGCCTCAATTGCAAATAAACAACGTTTTTATTAACCTTTACATTAGTATACGATAGTTGTACTCGTACAATACAAATTAAACAACAGAAAAAATTAATTTGTTTAGTTGATGGAAAGGAGAGAGAGGTTTGATATATGGATTTAATGTTATATTTTTTACGGTGGAGCTCACGATGTTTCGCTGGACCATTGAACGGAATTTAGGTAACGCCAATATCCTTCCCGCTGTCCGCTGAACTGTAAAATATAGCAGGGCCCCGCGGGAAACCATCTAACAAAGAGAGGTTAATAGCCAGAGTTTTTATCGCGCTTATTTCGGATTGCTCTCAGTGGAATTCTGTACCGTTCGACAGCGTACAAATTTGTATTGATCCCGCGCATACAGCGTAGTGCATTTTCTATTCCGCTCGCAAATAATCATTTAAGCGGGATTACAGGGGGCGCAGCGCATATAATCTGAAGTAATGTCTATAATCTCTGCCTCTGAATTACGGCTCTGCTGTTAATACCTTCACAAAGAAATCGCAAGCTTTGCGTCATTACGATCAACAATGAGTTGCTGCAGGTACCTTAATCCCATTCCAGACAGCTATCTGCTTCGAACAGAGATTAAACCTCGCTTTGCGCGCAGGCAAACGAACAAGTACGAAATGTGTTATTGGTATGCGAGATGGAATTCCAGATGATTCAGGTATATCAATACAAATGGCTTCTGAGAAATCTGTAGAAAGTTTAAACTCATAACTGTTATAAATATTAGGAATGATGCTAAAGTACGTTGTAATCTAGTTTTAGTGAAACAAATCTTTTGTTTTCTGAACAGTCAAATAATGTTTTGAGGGACTATATTGACGAATTTTGGTAGCAAAAGAAACATTATCGTAAATTTCTGTTTCATTTTCTTTTCAGTTAGGTTACTACTTAAAAATTGGCATCAGACATCGTTTTTGCATGTGATGGCAATCTGGTTTTATGGTCTACGGACAGAAGTTTGCACTCAACTACGGTCAAGTGAAAAAGATTGTGGAATTGTCAGTAGAGCGGTGTCATAAGAACTCAATCTTACAGCTGCATAAAAACTCTAGAGCTTCACTACATGCTTCTCACAAACTTCATTTTAGTTTGAGACTTTTTTATATAAGCGACGTTCAAATTTAAATTACAGTATGAATTTAATGAACTAATTACACAATTGTGGAAGTTTGCAGCCTGTCTAGTGAGTGAGTAAAGGTATAAGTCTAGGTAAATAGCTCAGCAATTAGTTAGCCATGTTATTTGTTTGACAGTTTTGAATGAAACGAAGTAATCCAAGTGCATAGTAAGACATTTTTATTAAATTCCTTGCAGAATATAACATGGCAAAGATTAGTCCGCCAATTAAGTAGATCATTAAGCAGAACAGTACGGGTTGTTAAATAAATTTAATATTAATTTACTGATATTTATGACAGTATGAAAAGTCATAATTACAATTTCAAATAATGAAATAACATAGCAGAAGATATAGCAATTCTGTAAAAGGATACACAATATGAATGACGCTAGGAGTCGACATTTTGGAAGCCAATCAACTTTTTTTTTTTCTGCTCTCAGTATCTTGACTGGCTTTATGTAATCTGGCTTCCCTATCTGTCTTGAGCTAATCACCTCAACTCGATATACCACTTACAAACTAGGACCTCCTCGGCTACATGATGCATTCTAATCTTTGTCTACTACTACTTCTACTCGACTGAAGTAATAGCTAATTCCGCAAGTCTGAAAGTGAATTGCACCATCCTGCCTCTTCTTTCTATATGATTCTACACAAATTTCTATACTCATTTCTAAGACACGCTTATTTGATACACTATCTGTCTACTTAATTTTTAACATCCTTCCATAGCACCACGTATCACGTGCCTCAATTTCCCTTCTGTCAAAGTTCCTTCACTACCAGGCTGCCCTATGCCCACACATAAAAATTATTGGCTCAGAAAGACGAACGCACAGCAGGTTCCCATTTGTCCAACTTTCTTGAACATAAAACACTTGCCAATGCCGATCTAAACTAAAGTGCATGTTTAACCATCTTGCAAAACAAAGCCCAATAGGCAAGGATATTAATAGTAAGCCAGACAGAGTAAAGAACCCTAACAGCCACTCCCTAAAGTTAGTAAAGCGTAGTGAAGTGCACTTAAAGGACTCAGAAAATCAAATACCGTTACTCGGTATCTGTATAACACTGCTTATCGACAAAAACTGAAAGCCTGGGATTGTCCCAACTCACTGCATCCAGTAAGCACCATAATTACCTATCAATCACCTAATAAACAAGCAGCAAATTCTCTCTCTCTCTCTCGATGATACAGTTAATGAAATACGTCTAATTGGAAGTGTATCTGAGGTAGAATTGGAATATATAACTAATGAGTTATTTGGAAATAAAATTATGTAATTTGTTGCGAGAACCTATCACGATTTCAGTAGTCTCCCAGACACGTTCAATATACAGGATTTAGACGTTTATCAGCGAGAAGGTCAATAAAATGGAAGATTACTAGTCGGGTAGTTAGTAGGATAGATTGAACATGCGCTGTCAACAGAAGAAAGATAAAACATATATTACTAAAAACGTTCAAGCTGCATATCTCGAGTAATAATTGGTGATGCACGTAGATGTACGACCAGGAAACAATTAAGAGACAAAGCGGAAAGTTACAATTTGGCTCAAATCTAAAGTACAAGAAACACAATGACCGCGTCTGGTACGTAACGCTACAAGAAGTGCAATGTCTTCAGGATTTGCTAGGATTTAGAACGCGATATGGTGAGTGCTGATGTTAGAGACAATATCGTCTGTAAATGGCGTACAGTTTTCAAAAATAACAGAAAACATATCTCGCATTCTAGGCATCTGAAAACACTGACAACAAAAAGAATATTTTTCTCAATTAATATGTAAATTTCCGGAGAGATGGCGTCAGTAGATTGGAAAAGAATGAAACTGTTTTGAAAAATATCAGCATGTAAATTACTTGTTTCCTATTACTCTCCCGAATAAACATTAAATGAAAGCGACCATCATACTAGTTATATATATATATACACATTGTTATTTCCGAAACGGTTATAACGATTTGGATGAAATTTTATATTTAGATAACGTTTTGCTTTTCAAATTTATCTGAATGTGTGTATTCCCCTAAATAAAAAAACGTGGCTTTACAAAAAAAAATACTTTCCAAGGCAGGTGTCATTCTTGAAACAAACCAATATTGTACACAAAAAATTAATAATGTAAGTGCCATCCTTGAATAATTTTTATCGAAATAATTTCTAACGTATCGCCATCTCGCAGAATACTAAGGTAGCAGTAAGTCCACTGGTACCTCGGCACTACATCCAATTGCAACAATGCAATTATTATTAACCAATGAACGTATCGTAAGATTATTTTTACTGAATTAGGCATCAAATAAATCGATGTTAGCTAAGTTTTTCTTTGGTTAGAGCAAGGAACTGCGCACTTAAAAATGTCTAGGAAAGCTTTAAGAAAGACAGTTAACCTAAACAGAAATCGAAAGACGCTGAACGAAGCTCGGTCACCCAGGTACTACTTAGTTGAGCAAAAAGTTTTTTATTGCTTGGTCTGTACGAAACAGACGCGAACATTGTTTCTCGCAATAATGAACAGCGTTAAGTTCTTGGAAGCTAAGAAAGCCATACTCTTACACTCGGAATATCATACATGTGTTGACAAATACTTAAATGTTACATTGAAAAGGACTGATTCAATTATGCCTCCTTCCAGTGCCTGCTATCCAAGATATCAAGGCACAGATTTTCGGGGTTATATAGTATCTAATTGACAAATATATTTACTACATGCTTGAAACATGTCAAGTAGCAATATTGAACAGAAATATCAATCCATGGGACAACCGCATGTTAATAGACTACAGTTCATATATCTGCAGAAATAACAGTGTGTTACTAGCTGACGGATTGACAGTGAGTAAATTACTGTGTAGAGAACTGTATATCAGCATCATTTCTGCAGAATCCATTAGCAAGCTGTGTACAAACGCCACCCGTTATAGATCGCATTCGCGTTAAATGTTATCTCTGTTCTTTTCCGATAACTGAACACGTTATTCACATATGGCGCTGCAGTTAACTGCTAACTTCATTTGCCACTAAAAGCAATCCGGGTTGTTGCAACTACGCATTTTCATCTCCGTCAAATGAGTATCGAGCGAGGTAATACCAGATACAGAGAAGCAGATATTGACGTTGCGTGTTGCGACGGCTGAACTCCCGCGCACGAATCTGGTGCGACAGACAATGCTTTAGTATGTGCGTGTGGGGCGTGTATGATGTTTGTATTTGTTTAGTTTGTTTGCGTGACAGATTCGAAATTCCCACAGCTTGGTGGGAATTGTCGTTACTGCAAAAGCTTACCCACAACTAGTTAGAAAGGCACTTTTCTTTACCTAATATGTGTAGAGTATGAGCTATAACGGTAATGCTTTAATGAGATTTTATACTGCCGTACCTGAACTACCAGCGACAACAGGGAACTGCATATTATTTAAAGCTAACAGTAAGAGCAGTGCAATGTTAGTGGCTGTGTGAGTGTAAAACTTCAGTAAAAACTGAATGAAGGCGTAATGTTTCCTTCAATTAAACATGTTTTAGTTTATTTTCCTTATGGTAATGGTATGCATCATTGTCAACAGTTTCCAACGAAATTATATGCTACTTACTAAATATACTACAACCGTATTGCAGTCAGGAATTATTTATTACTTCTACAATCAATTCAAATATTTTATTTTTTAATTGCATTACGCCTTTTGATGGTGACAAGAATGAAATATTGTCGCATTGACACAATTTTTTCTCAGTTAATTCTGACTTCTTACTTCAACTAAGGAGTTAAAGGTGCAATGAAACCTGCCCATCCGTAATTAAAGCAGTAAATAATAAACTATTTAACAACCTTTCTTCATCTTCTCGCCAAAACACTGCTATGAAAGTGAATGTTCCAGTTTTAAGATTTAAACAATATAAATATGGTTATAGCCAGTATTTTGTGTAGGTTGAATGATCCAAATGTCTACTGGCAATGAACCATGACAAATTACCATATAAGTTACCATATAAGACCATTTAATTGCATTTCACTTCATACTTTGATCAGA
Organism: Vandiemenella viatica; assembly: GCA_031002005.1. Taxonomy (NCBI): domain Eukaryota; kingdom Metazoa; phylum Arthropoda; class Insecta; order Orthoptera; family Morabidae; genus Vandiemenella; species Vandiemenella viatica. Next base: position 146,731,151 of record JARYHS010009186.1, on the reverse strand, counting down.
CCTGAAACGCTCTGTTCGGGAAATCTGTTGATTAAGAGTTTCTCAGTTGCTCTTAACAAAGTAAATTTTAATTTTAAAAAATTATCTAAAATTCCTCCTTCAACTTAAGTTGATAAACTGAATAAATGATAAATTGTTAAAGTTTTAATTGAGCCCATTATAACATGCAAGGTATCCCATCACAAACAATTTAAATTATAACTAATCAAAATTAATTAAATAATTAAAATAATAGGAAGGATTAATAATTCATACACCAGGTAAAATATTTCATTTCTATTTTATATTAACTAATTCTACCTGAGATTGGGAATTAGTTCACTGCGTATTATTTTCCTACAAACACCTATCTCCTCTTCCAACTCTAATCATCTCGACGTCGACAAGACGTACCCCCCCCCACCCCACCCCCCTAAAAAAATGGACATTTCAGTTCCACTGCGGAGGTTGTTCCGTGTAATATTAATGAAGAAGGTGGTTGTGTTCTACATCATTAACAGTTCTCTCTAGCAGTTTCAAAATGGGTAAGTTGAATAAAATATTATTTCGTCCATCTTGTATTACACATAGTATGTAGGTTTACAAAATAATTTTTTTCTCTTATATATGTAGAAAAAATTTTATGCGTGTGGTTGACTCAGATACCTAATTACAAAAGCGTCACCACTAACAATTCTGAGCGATATCTGGATGACACGGTATTAAAATCTAATTTCGTTGACATATACCCAGGCATTAGGAGATTTAATGTAGTTAAGGTACGGCGCACTGTCGTAGCTGCTACTGTAGCATTTAGCAGTAGGGGGCGGGGGGGACATGAATGGGGGGAATCGAAACGTGAGGGGGGGAGGTCAACTGAGAAAGCGAAGGGGAGAGGGAAGTGGTGTTGTCGTTAGGGCTCCTGGTTTTATCGGATGTTGAATCGTTTCGAAACGCGTTTACTATGTTTGTTATAGAAACACAAAACAATTTGATTTTAATACAAATACATATGGAAGTTTAAGGTATGTTGAAAAAAAAACACAAGAAAACAACAATATAAGAAGCTGATAAATCAGCAAAATATTTTTCTACTTTTCAATATTCTCACTATTATATTTATTTTTTCATTCTTGAATTTAAAGTTTCGACAGATTTTTAACTTTGTGAGAATTCTGATCAGTTCTATTTTCCATACAATATCTGGATATATAATAAAGTTCGAAACTTACGAAAATTTCTTTTAAGTTTTACAAACATGGTTCTAGAACTTGCTTTACTTTCACGTCTGCATTATATATATATATATGAACTTGGCTGTATGGCCGATATGGCTGAAAGCCATTATATTATTTCTATTAAGTTTTACAAACATGGTTCTCGAAATTGCTTTACTTTGATGTCTGCATTTTATATATTAAGTTTAGAAGTTCTGTGTACAATAGCAACGAAGCTAAAAAAATCTACAAGTATAAGATGTAGCATGATATAATGATTAACGACAAATTATCTTGAAATTTGCTTACTCTGACCATGAGTTTTTGGTTTGAAATTCATTTACTCTGACTATAATTATTTGGTTACGTACAGTACATGCATCATATTTTACAGAATATAATGTTTAAAATTGACAAAACCGTTTACGATTTTCACATCGAAATGAGTGTTTAAATACTCCCTTCCACTCTGTTTGTACTTTCGTTTTTGCCTTCACGTTGTTAATGATTAATCAACAGCTGATACAGAGAAACATACTCGAAGATAGAAAGAGAGCAAAACGGTAACATTAGGACTCATTTAAGAAAATTTTACTTATTGTTAGCAACTATCTTATCTGCTGAGATACATAAGCTACGAAAGCTGAATGGCTATCCCACAAGAATTTGATGAAATAAAATTGAAACTCCTTTTTTATCTTTGACAGGGAAAATATTTGGTTCGATCTTTGATAACAGCACCAACACTTTTATAAGCAGAAGAAAGGTTGAATAACGTCAAGTAAAATTCGAAGACGGGAGTAAGAGTTTGTTTCCAACATGGCTTGTGTGATCTTAATCACTTGTGTCATTGGGTATAGGTGATATACAGTTTAACGTGGATCCAAACCACGGAATCGTTCTAGTGTGCCATTTCACAGTTCACAGCAATCTGTTCCGATGGTGAATGTCAGATTAGGGACATTTGAAAATCACCACTGAGACAGGGATTCGAACCGGAGACCTTTCGATATCAAATCAAACGCGTCAACTACTGAGTCATCAGACCTCTCGCTTTATGTTATGATGTCACCCCTTTGTCCATAAGCCTTTGATACCACCACTGCTCGATTCCTACAAGCCACTCGAAGAGCCCAGAAAAACAATGACCGATCACAATCATGCCAACCACTAATCCTTAATTCTCAGCAAATATGGAGATTAAATTCGTGACGGGGACAAAAGCACTCACTGCCTGCATACGGATTTAGTTCTTGTGACCATCGGGGTAGGCGGCGCGAGCCTGCTATTGAGCCAGGAAGGGGCGTTAAGCCGGAGTAAGCCCGAGCCAGTAGAGAGTATAACGTTGGCGGAGAGGAGGATGTCACTGCAGTCGAATCTGGCTAGGATGACTGATTTCAGATCCAGCTATCAGTAGCTTACTGTTATTCCTCTTTTCTCACCAAGTCTGCTGGGTAAGTGATAACTCTGTGGCCTGGCATTCGGGGTGACGTAGATTCAAATCATCTTCCGGTCATCTAGCTTTAAGATTTCCATGGTTTTCCGAAATCGCTGAAGGGGATAGTTCTTTCAAAAGAAAAGAAGGCCATGGCAAAATTCCTTCCCGCTTCATGTCCTTAATAATTTCTAAGCTCTAACGACCTTGAAGTCGTCGAAACGTGAAGTCATCAAAAAAAAAAAAAAAAAACACACACACACACACAAGCGATGAAGTCGATATGTGGAAGAAAACGAAAAAAAATTAAAAAAAAAATGGAAGCACTAATCAGAGTAAAATCCTATAGCCAATAGTCACAGACAAAAGCTTAATCATCAGTTTACTTATAGGGGAACTTCATAAATCCATCACTCAACCAACTATACGTAATAACAGGTAGACAGGTAGAAAACTATCATGTCACACAGATGGATACAAATACTATTTCCTGTCGCACGATCAGAAAAACGTACCAAAACAACAACACATACGTACCTTACTGCTCTCGTACAGTTCTGAGTTGTAGAGGATAGATCCATAATTTTGTTGCATGAGAACCGGAAACTATATGACATCAGTTATGAACAATGTTTATTCACATATAACACAGAAAACCGTGTGGAGTACAACTTGAAGACTGTACTTAAGCAGGGAAAGTATCTAGCCGATACTAGAAAGCCAGAACGGTCATATCATTTCAATTATACGTTTTTTGTTTGTGTAGACGTAGATTTTGTGTTCTTGAGACCTCAGCCAGGGATTAAGCACGGTGAAACTTGATATACGAATCATGAGTCCGTAATCATACATGTATGTATGTACGTTTGTGTGGACCAACCAGGACCACGTTAAGCCATCATCTGGCTTGACTTTGTTTTGGATGTTCATACATCCGTGTTGATTATGCATAATGTAATTATAATATTTATTCTACGAATAATAATAAATAGAGACTAAGGGCAACATTATTTTTCAGTGAAGTCCCATGGTTTTAAATCTATTTGTTTCATCATTATTATTTATACACGCACAGAAAAAGAAACATTTCCCACTGACTTAAGACTCATTCAGATTTCGACTTCTTAGCCCTTGGTGAATTAGAAGCCTTTCGTAGCATATTTAAGTGCATCAAAGAAGAAATTATTTTGTTTCTGAAGGAGTCAGCTCCATTACCGCAGCCTCACAGATGCCGTTTGCAGATGTTCAATCGATTGCGGTTGTTCAATTTAGTCAGTTGCTTTGGGACCAATGTGGCACAGACTTCGTGAAAGTAAATTCTACTGTGGATATTTGCATATGCATTTCAATTTCTAATTTCATATGATTTTCCCACTTCATCAATAATCATCCTTCTGTTCAAAAGAGCCATGACACGGTCTCACTGAATTTTAGCATCGACAGTGGATGTGAATGCGAGACCCGCTCATGTTTAATGAACGACACTTGCGCGACGACTTTTGAATATATCACTTCATTCGTAGTCACTCGGTTCCCACAAAATGCAGTTCCGATAATGTGCTGAATACCTTCAGTGGTTTTTTGCTCCAGGTGCAAATAAATTTTAATTCAACAAAAACCGGATCACTTCCAGCTACCCTCACTCGTATATTTTAAGAAAACCTGCAGAGAGACTATTAATGGAGCCCACAAAAAACTAGATAGCTACATTTCAAATAATTATTGATTTATAGACATAGCAATTAACAACACAAAACCTTAATTTTAATATCATAACAAGGAATTCAAAGAAAATTCAGTTTCAATGTTGTGTAAAAAAAATCATTTAATTATCAATTACGCGCCTAGTAACCTATATATATAAGATACTATGTTTGATCTGGAGGTCGATGCGGGATTAGCTAGCTCTACAATCGCTGGCAGAAGAAATTTTCATCATCGTGCAGATGGTCAGCAGGATAAGAGAGGCAATAGTTTAAAATACAAACGCCGAGTCTAGATTCCAAAATTACGGGAGTGCATTTGGGGTGATTATCGTCATACGTCAGTCAGCTGCAAAGATAATAGAGGTTACCATTATGTCCTTGTGAAGAGCATGTCTATATGGGTTATCAGTGGCTTTCATCCTATCTAGTTTTTCATATACATGAACACAACAAAGAAATATAGATTTAAACGGACCAACAAGTGAAGAATGCACGGATGGTTGCAAGGAAGCCAATTCCCTCTAAGTGTCCTTTCTACTTCTTCTATTCGAGTTTGGCATACTTTGAACCACTGGTGTACTGGTTTGCCTTTTCTTCTTCTCTAAGATTTTTTTCATTCTTTCAATGAGGTTCCTTCTTCTTTCTTCAGACCAGTCTTGGCATTTGTACGTTGTTCCTAGAGTCCCTTCACTTTATCAATTTTACTTTGAAACACTATTCGATTCTCTATCTGATAAATTTTTACATATCTTTTCTCGTCTCCTTAATCCATTTTGCTGTCACCTATAATTTAGCGATGTAGTTGAAATTTTTTGTCAAACTGCTGCCCATGTATGTGTTCTTTTTTTTATTTCAAGCTTCTTCTTATTCAGCAATGCATAACTCTTTTCGCTTACCACAACAGCTAAAGAGGCAAGGAGATCAATTTTGTATTCACATATACCCTATATGTTTATATTTTACTTCATCCGAATATGAAAATTATGTTATGTAATTTATGGATGGCCTCCCACGGGTAAATTTTGCTTTAAACTACAAATCGTTCGGCAATTTTATCACAGACTGAAGTATTTTTCAACCATTTCTTTAGAATTTTAGATTAAATCATATTTAGGCACATATCTTCAGTGTGTGCCTTCTTAAAACAGGGATACCGGGAAGCGCCATTTCGCTGCGTTCAAGTTCAAACCACGGTAGTCGTAAATACGGTTTTTATATTGATTCCTGTAATCAGCCAGGAGGATGCAGGGAGGAACCCCAATTACAATCGAAAAAATACACACGCCACAAGCTAATTAGCATTTAACGCATAGAATACGTTAACCTTTAAATCTGACTGTGAGTTATAATTGTATCACTCCCTCTTGTACTTTTTTTACTGTTTTACTTATCATCAGCGTCGAGGTCATTAGACGCCGGAAACGAGAGGGGGCAAGGAAGGAATTCGTAATAGCCTTTTGAAGTAACCATCCCCGCATTCGCCTGCAGTGATTTCTAAATAACTTGAACCAGATGTCAGCAATGAAGCTGCACCGGCAGCAAGTGGAAAAGTTTTATCCTGTCACTTCAGTCACTACATCCAGGAAAAAGGTACAGTCTTTCCTGATCCGCTTTAAGTCTAATATCCTATACATATTACAAATCGATTTTATATCTGGTATTTTATAACATACTTAAATTAAAATAGATACATCTTGTCACTTTAACGACCTTTCTATATCCATAAACTGATAAAAATTTATCTCTACTAAAAAAAACTTTCAAAAAAATTCAAAATTCATAATCAAATTAATTTGTATGGTTTATTTCTATCTATTCCAACTCTGTTCTTATTCTCATTATGCTAGTTTATAATTTTATGGTTGAGATGTTTAAATACACATTACAGAACTAATGCTTTATCTGTAAATATGTAGACAATAATTTTTAAATTTGTTTGCAGTTACATGCACATTCAAATTGACTAATTTGTTAATCATTTTATAGCGTACATATCATAACAATCTTCAATTAATGAACGATATGGTTGCTCAGTCGTTATGATGGTATCAGAACGATTTCGTTCTCCACCTTCAGGTCGTCAAACTTACCTTCACCTCAGGCAAAGCTCTGTTTCGTTAGGATCCTCTGTTGTTTGAATTCGACGTAAAACTTTGACCCACTTAGACGGTCAGATTAGCGGATTAGTTTAGATACCAAGGACAACGGCAGACTGCACGGTTTATCGAGAAACTCTGAAACTCGCGGACCTGGTGTCACTCGGCCAACAATACCGTAAGCCATTTATTTATTTTCTACAGTTATTCTAGCTGTATGAAATCTTCGGAAAACTTATAAATCTCTCTTCTTATCTTTGTATGTCCTATATCATCAGTAATAACCCATCCCTCTCCTAAGTAATATATGCAAGGTTGTTCTGATGCTGTATCTATTTTGTCTCTCAAACTGAGGTTAGGTTCCTACCAGTACGTTTCTTGATAACATACTTTATTTTATTTTCCCAAAAATTACATTTGATAAATTTTCTTTTGCACTGAAGAGCCAAAGAAACTGGTACACCTGCCTAATATCGTGTAGGGCCCCCACGAGAACGCAGAAGTGCCGCAACACTACGTAGTATGGTCTCGACTCATGTCTGAAGTATTGCTGGAGACAATAATTAACACCATGCATCCTACATGGCTATCCATAAATCCGTAAGAGTACGAGGGGGTGGACATCTCTTCTGAACGGCAAGTTGCAAGGTATCCCAGATATGCTCAATAATGTTCATCTCTGGGGAGTTTGGTGGCAAGCGGAAGTGTTTTAACTCAGAAGAGTGTTCCTGCAGCCACTCGGTAGTAATTCTGGACGGTGGGGTGTCGCATTGTCCTGATTGAATTGCCCAAGTCCGTCGGAATGCACAATGGACATGAATGAATGTAGGCGATCAGTCAGGATGCGTAAGTACGTGTCACCAGTCAGATACGTATCTAGACGTATCAGGGGACCCATGTCACTCCACCTCCACACGCCCACACCATTGCAAAGCCTCCACAAGCTTGAACAGTCCCCTGCTGACATGCAGGGTCCATGAATTCATGATGGTGTTCTCATACCCGTACACGTCCATCCGCATGATACAATTCGAAACGAGACTCGTCAGACTAGGCAACATATTTCCAATCATCAACAGTCCAATGTCGGTGTTGACGGGCCAAGGCGAGGCGTACAGCTTTGTGTCGTGCACTGAGCAAGGATACACGAGTGGGCCTTCGGCTCCGAAAGCCCATATCGATGATGTTTCGTTGAATGGCTCGCACGCTGACACTTGTTGAAGGCCCAGTATTGAAATCCGCAGTAATTTAAGGAATGATTGCACTTCTGCCACATTCTCTTCAGTCGTCGTTGGTCCCGTTCTTGCAGAATCTTTTTCCGGCCGCAGCGATGTCGGATATTTGATGTTTTATCGGATTCACGGTGCACTCGTGAAATGGTAGTACGGGCAAATCCCCACCTAATCGCTACCTCGGAGATTCTGTGTCCATCTCTCGTGCGCCGACTATAACACCACGATCAACTCACTTAAATCGTTATAACCTGCCATTGTAGCAGCAATAACCGATGTAACGCCTAACACCTGTTGTCTTATATATAGGCCTTGTCGGCCTTAACGCTGTACTCTGAGTGTTTACATGTCTGAGTGTTTGCGTACGCATGCATATACCATTTTCTTTGGCTCTTCAGTGTATTACTAACCCATTATATCCATAGTAATTTTTTGTCTTATCTCGGAGAAATTGTTTCTGTTTTTATTACAATTTTCAATTATCTGTTTGGAAAATTTCTGCTCTGTCTTCAGCACTTTAGTGTTTCATCAGATTATCAATTTACGAATTTATTATGAGAGTAAAGTTTTTACTTCTTTTATTTTGCTGTGCCTATTAAACCTTTATCAATTCTTCGATTTTGTATCTGCTCACCGTGTTTCAGGTACACTGATGACTCAAAACATTATGACCACTGGGCACCGCGAGTTTGAGAACCGTCTGGTGATGTTGTGGGTACGTCATGCGGTAGACCATATAAACGGAGCAGAAACGCCTGGGGAGTCATTCTAGAGACGATAAATGTGTCAAATCCATTCACATCAGTGACTTCGCCAAGGGCAGATTCTTATGGCCCGGCAATCTGGGAATGAGCATGAGAAGTGGCAAGGCTGTTCGACTGTTCGCGCGCTGCTGTAGTGAATATCTATGTAAAGTGGCTAAAGGATGGTGAAACAACGAGTAAGCAACAAGGTGTTGGACTTCCACGCCTGATCACAGAACGTGGAGGTCAGAGGATTGCCCGCTCTGTAAAGCGGAATAGAGGACGCTCTGTGGCAAATCTGACGACACGAAGGTTTCGGAGCACAGCGTTCAGCGCACGTTATTGAACATGCTGCTCAACAACAAACGGCAGACGCGTTCCGATGTTGACCCAGTGGCGTCATCAAAGGCGATTGCAATGTACACGAGATCATTGAGCTTGGACCGTGGATCAATGAAAACTTGTCGCCTGGTCGAATGAATCACCTATCTTAACACTCGAAGGTCGTATCCGATACGCCGTCTTCCAGCCTAAAAGATTCTCCAAACCTGCACGCCCTGGGTACAGACTTGAGGGATGCTATGGGGGATATTCTCTGGGTTTCCGTGAGACCTGTGGTAGTGATCGAAGGCACCATGACAACTGTGTACTTCGTGGAAATTATTGCATACCACCTGCATCCCTCATGGTCCGTATCTTCCATGACGGCCATGGCCTCTTCAAGCAGGATAACTAGGCAGGACACGTTGGACATTGGTTAGATACGAAAAGGTTGCAAAATCCTTCACTTGATGGAGAGAATGATAAGGGGATGTACTATAGAAGTAAGCAAATTGGTTGTTACGAAACGTTTGATAATCCATTGCTTGAATATGGTAGTTTAGTACATTTCGGGTATCGAATACAGAAGTTGGACGGGTAAAAGAAGGGCTTCTAGATTTTTCTCTGAAAATTACCGGCAGAACACAATCAGTAAGTGATATGATAAAGGAGATGCAATGAGATTCTATACCAGAGAGGGGGTGGGCGGAGAGAATCATAGGAGTCTACAAGTCATTTATCGGTGATTAGGTGTCAAAAGACTGGTGGAAGAAATAGAAGAGATGCGTGGAGTGTAAAAGATAATCATGACCACAAAATGGCACGCGATTTCAGGCATAGAGGGTGTGGGAAGATTTTCTTTCGTAGGTAAGGTGGTCAGGAGATTGGAATAAATTACCCAGATAAATAATCAATAATTTACCAAAATGGCTAAAATAATTTAAAGTTGAAATTAGTAGAGGGATAAAGTAGGTTGGAGAAGGAATTGGTAAAAATGGGTGTGTAGGAAAATTGCCACCGAAGCAATTGCTCGATTCCAATTAAATTAAACTGTCACTATCACAAGCTCATAATTGTGCAACAGTATTTTGAGGAACATGATAATGAACTCACGTTGATGACTTGGCCACGAAATTTGCCTGATTCATCCCGATAGGAACACATCGGGTGCCAGGTCAGCGACAAAAACCATCAGCCCGTAATTTAAGGGAATTTTGTGAAACCCACCTGTCAAATTCATCGCTGCTGCATCACGTTCCAAAGGTGGACCAACATGGTACTAAGCAAGTGGTCACTATATTCTGCTTCATCAGTATAAATATCCGAAAACATTGAGTCGTTGCATGTTTTTCCATTTACTAATGCAAACAAATGAAAAGATTATTTAAGCTGTAACACAGTTATGCGAATACGGTGTATTAGGAAATGGATGAAAACTTTTTCTGTTCGAAATGTGGGAGGTTCACATTTGAGCGGACACGTGTCACACTCGGCTGTCGCCCGGAAGGTGCCAGTACACGTGCAACTTGCCAATCGCTGAGGTGCACAAAAGGGTAGTCGTCATTAAAGGTCAGTACACTCGATCAAAGCCAGAAGCAGCCTGGCGGCCCGGCGGTGCGTGTCACTGAGTGGGCGGTAAAAGTGGAAATAAATGAGAAGCGAGAGTCAGTCAATAAGGGCGGGTTGTATGGCGGCGTCTGTGTACGGACTGCTGCCTCCAAATGGCCAACAGCACGAGAAATCCTGTCAGACGGCAAACGGAACGCAGTGGAATTACTGAAGCGATTTTACTTTCTTGGTAAGGTATAGAACGATGCAAAATTTCGAATACGAGATAACCGTGGATGATGATGTTTGTAAATCATATTTTTCTGTGTAGCTGTAAAAATAGTAACTGTGGATTTATACGGTTTCTTTGCAGGCAACAACTTTTTTTCTCTCAAAAACGTGGCATTTGTCCCACGTGTTCTGACACAGTGGGTTCTAGTAAGTGGGTTATTTTTTTTTTTACATTGGAAATGTTTTATCACCTCTTTCTCTAAAGTTCTGTCGTCTGATTAAAGCAAAAAAGAGCGTATTGTAACACATCACATCAGTTTCGTTTCATCGCGTTAATTTGCCTTAATAGAAAAAAATTAGTAAATGCGTTACAGCAACGAGTGCTTAATTATCCAGTTCTTCAGCTCAGATATACCAAAAATACAATATTTTGGGCTACGAAATATGATTTCCATTATAAGGTAGAATATTTTTTCTTTAACTCATAGAATATTTTTATGTCATTGTACTGTGTTCTAATGATTTATAGTTTATGTGGCTATAACATCCTATAAACTCTTCTACTATCTTCCTAAATTGTGTATCTCTCTACTCGTTAGCTGCAGATTTTTTATTATTAGAAAGTAAATAATATTAATTCTGACTTCTTTTTTGGTATATGATCCAATGCTGTTATTAGATTTCTCGTGGTTTTATTAATACAATAAAATAACTAGTCCACGATCCAGTTTAAAATTTTAACTTGTTTTATAGCTAGTAAGGCATCTGACTTCAAGATACAGTTCATATATAAACACAAAACTCCAACGATTACATACAACATTCCTTCCAAAGACAATACTACCAAAACTGTTTGTTCAACACTGTCCTTGGCCGACGTAACTGAGTCTGTAAAAACTGGTCGCATTATATAAGTTCCATCGAAAGTTCTAGAACATTACAAAGTCTTCAGACAGATATTTCTCGAACATAAAAAACACTTAAACAATTTGAAACATATTAAAAACAATCAGAATTAATACATAATCATTTACAATCATTACAAAATGCGTAGAAATGAAAATTAAAGATACTTAAACACACAATTATCCACATAAATCATTTTAAACTGTAATAAATCATTCTTTAAACATCGTAGCTCACCTTAATACTTACAATTACAAACATTTAAGTAATTCTCTTGCATAGTTCTGTCCTTAAACATATTAAATGGTATTTACACAATTTCTTTTTACAAAACAAAATCCATTTACACTGATTTACAATAAAATACAAGACAAATATACAAAACCATTTTCAATCACACTCTAGCTTGCTACAAATGCTTCATAAAATACAATTCCAGTTAAAGTTTAGGTTTGAGGGCTGTTACACTGTATTGATTTGTTATTACTGTCCATAAAGAAATAAATTCTTTTTTTACTGACAATATCTTTGTGTGATGTGTTAGTCACAACTTCGATATCCGGAACTGCAGAATGCGCTAACGAAAAACGGTCAAGTGTTTTCTATTTAGAAGTTGTTTGTAAAATGGTAAAGAACGGAAAAAAGACAAAAATTGGCACGGGTTGGTGGAATACTGTACAATATACCATCTCGCAGACTTATCTGATTAGCTAAGCATTTCAACTTGAAGTATATATAGGAAAATGTTTTATTGAATTAAAGTAAAAAAAAAAATGTAAATTTTGTCCCTTTAACGAGTGTTAAGTTCAACACACGCGAGATGTTTCGTGAGTAAGAGCTGAATAGAAATAAACCACCATAAAAACCGACCCTTTCTTTTAAATAGTGGAATGTAGGTCGGAGCAAGAATGTAATCTATAATTGTAATATTACTATAACTGGAAGAAGGTATGAAAATTTAAGATATTAAAAAAGATATATTGGAGGGTCAAACTAAATCGCTGAAGAACAGGCCACGCCTAATGTAACGCCATGCTCTATAAATGCGCATTTCAGGATTCTCTTTTCTGTGACTGCGGAGCTCCTTCCCAGAGTGTGGAACATATCATCAAGGAATACCACCAAAGGAAGTACGATGGACCATTTCAAGACATTTTCAGTTCTACAAGTGCTAGAAAGGCTGTAACAACTGGACATCAGTTTGTGAATGCCACCAACGTTCTTGTCGTTGTATATATTGTAGATATTTATATTTATTACATTATTTGCTCAACCGTACGAAAAATAAATAAATATTTAAAAAAAAAACAGGTTTGGGGCACTCTCAGTGACCTACAGATAACGAATCAACAGTTTCAATTTCTTTGCATCAACGAACTAATGATCCGGATATTGATGGAGTTTTGACAAACCCTGGTCATTTCGATATGAAGTCGGAAAGCTGAGACCTAAAATAAAAGTTCCTACAAATAAGGATTTAAATTTTTTTAGAACGCGAATCACTTGAAAAGCAGTGGCCTGATTTTTTTTATGGTTTCATATAATGTATACTCTTGGTCCAAGGAGTAACATAGGGTATGTTTTTATTTTGATGTCACTTCGTAAAGCTGAGAAATTAAAATACAAATGTCCGTAAATTATTATCAATTTAAAGTTATACATCGGAATTGAAATTTTTATCACGATTTAATCGTTCAATTATCACCGTATTATTCGGATGATTTAAGTTACGGTTTTCGTTTTACCGCTGGCGATGTGTTAACTATGATGTATAAGTTTAAGAGAGAGGTTCGTTCATCAACATTCCAGTTAACCCCCTGCCGTACTTTGACGAATATGACCCGTGATGGATATCACGGGTCAGACATGTTGAAACAAATGAGGGCCAAACGTAAACATCACGAGTGAGACTCGCGGAACTAAGTGCGGACCAAACGTAAACCACAATGCTTTCAAAAGTACCATTACATGCGGCACTATTAATTTTTAGAGTTGTTAGCATTTTCCTATTAGATATACTTGCAAAGGGAGCATTTATTTTTGTAATTAAATTTTTTGCTGACAATATTTACTTTTAGGAGTCGCGCTATTATATTCCTTCTGAAGAAGTCATACTTGAAGACGTCCAGGAACATTATAGTTTCTGTTAAAGCATTGTTCGTGTGTAAATTAGTTTTGAAACTGTTCTATTATGCAGGATTTATAATACTAATAATTTGAAGTATTGATTGGGATATGGTATAAAAAATATGTACTGTTACTTCCAAATATTTCCTAGAATCAACCATATCAATAACTGAATTGTTTAACTCGTATTCCTGAACAATTGGATTCTTTTAGTTAGTTATGCTCATTGTCTTACACTTTTTACAATCTAGCGTAAGTTGCCACTCAGCGCACCATGCCAAAATAATATCCAGATCACGCTGAATTTCTAAGCAATCGCCCAAATTCCTTACTTCCCTACAAATAACCGTATCATCAGCAAACAATCTAAAAAGGCTTTTCACTTTGTCTCCGAGATCGTTTATAAAAATTAAGAAAAGAAGTGGTCCTATTACACTTCCTTGAGGTACACCCGATGTAACATCTAGATTAGAAGAACTTTCTCCTTCAACGACGACATACTGTGACCGACCAGTTAGAAAATCCTTTATCCATTCATAATGCTGATCCGCTTCGCTAAGGGCGGTTGTGTGGCACAGAGTCAAAGGCTTTCTGAAAATCTAAAAAAAAAATGCATCTACTTGTGAACCTGCATCAATAACTTTCATTACGTGGTGTGTAAATAGGGCCAGCTGTGTTTGACATGATCTATTCTCCCGAAATCCGTGTTTATTTGTTGTAAGAAAATTATTATCATCTAGAAAATTCGAGTATATAATGTGCTTCATAACTCTACTACAAAGAGATGTTATAGATATGGGACGATAGTTTCCAGGATCACTTCGATCACCCTTCTTGAAAATCTGAGTTACTTGCGCGATATAGATGGCGGAGAGGCTTTGTACTTCGACTCATCGAGGGTACTTATATGTGGCATCTGGAAGAGCTGTTGCGATGCTGGGAGGTGCTCGCATACTGCAGATACCTGCTAGACACGCCTTGTGGGTGGCCGCCAGGCGCTGCTGTGTTGTGGGTATCCTAGCCGTGCCCCGCCGTTATGGATGGTATTCCGATAGGCTGGCGTCATAAGCCACAGCAGGCGCCCCCCACCGGTGTGCGGAATGCTGATGGCTGGTGCCGCCACCAAGTCGCCTTCCTCGTCTCCCTGAAAGGTCCTTATCTAAAATGGAAATCAATAAACAATATCTCAGACAGACGATTCTGATACAGCGTTCGTATGCTCAAGAAATCCGTAATGTCACCATATCACGATCAAATAGCTTTCGTCCTAAATGTTCTTCGAAACATATGTTACACGTTGTCATACCTAGAAGCCACATTCCAGGAGTATTTCACCACTAAGTCTAGTCCACAATCGAATTCATGCTATGACAAAACAGAAGCGTTACTTAAATTTATCTGGGAGCTTGAGGCTGATAATTCAAGATTTATTTCTTAGCTGTAGCATTTGGTATATATATCATTACATTTTACTTGCTATTTATCATTCTTTACTATTCATCGCTGACATACATGTGCCTTCATTTTGCATAGCTATATGAAAATTAAATGAGGATTTGAACCCGTACACCCCTAAGGTGGAAGTTTACACCATCTCGTTAAATGGAAAACCAAATTCAGGTAAAACCATTTTAATAAACATCGATGCATAGATACAGAAGCTCCTAGATACCATGAAAACGTAGAAGAATAAAGGGTGAAAATGTAAAAAAAAAATGACTCTTAAGTCGTTAAGATAAATTTTGGCGTGGATACAATATGTATTTTAGTAACATTGTCTGTGATTTTCTCATACATTGAAAAACTGATGTTTAGTATCTGATGATCTCTTTAGCTGATGATTCTGATATTAGTAAAATTATACGAGGAAGGAAAGTGATTTTTTTTTAATTATCTGTTTCAGTGATTCACGTAGAAGATTTGGATTGATGATTGAAAAAGTGGCTATGCAATATACATCAATTTCTATTGTGACTTTCAGAAATTTGTGCTAAGTCGTTGACTGTATCTGCAGTTTTAAAGTCTTATTTTTCAATTGTTACTCTAACATATAACTGACTAGCAGCGCCTGCAATTTCCGCCACGTGGAATTTTAGAATTTTGCTCTTATTCACAGGTAAACTATCAAAAAAATGTTGGATGGTTAGGAAAATGTTGAGCTGCAGTCCTATTTGCCGTCTTTTTTGGATCCTCATTTTTCTTCAGTACTTATGTTGTATTCATCTAAATCACTTTGCTCTTTGCGATACCTTCAAGGAAATATGTCTGATCTGCACATAACTGAGAACGCTTTATACAGTAAAATAAATCAAGTTTATCCTCAAGTTCCGTTTGTGTTGATTATCCATCAATTTTCAGCGAATGAATTATACTTGGGTGATCACCATGAGAAAAATGAAGACATAAGACGGAAGCTATTATGCTGACATCACTAGTATAACAGTTACAGGAATGGAACCAGGGAAATTCACGAAATACCGAGATGAGGCCTAATAACTGCAGTTACCATCGTGATTGTTAACTAGTGCTTGTATATTAGAGCCTGTTACTCCTAACTACTACAGCAACTTATTTTGGTATAATAATATGCTTGAGATAATTATTTTTTAAATTAAATACTCATATGTACTACAACATCTATTTTTAATATGATAATATGCTTCATAGGTCTAACTTTTAAAGTGAAAGAAACAAAATTTCAATGTAACAAATTACTTTGTGAGAAATAAGACTTTCCCGGCGTATTTTTGATGTGAAGTCTTCGCGGGTTCTCCGCCGGATAATATTATCGAAAGACAAGCTTTCGGATCCGCGAGACTTCCAGTGCAGTTCTAGCTGTCACATACGTACAATGGATCTCACAATGGCGGCAGAGAGCCACCGAAGGCTTGTCTTTCGATAATATTATCCGGCGGAGAACCCGCGAAGACTTTATAACAAATTAATTGCTTATTATAGTAAGAAATCGCTTAAACCTAACACAAAAGGTACCAGTAAAAAATTTAATATTTTCTTATTTAACATAATTTACGTACATGCTGAAAAGACTGATACCGATAAATTTATAAACGGGAAGCCAATAAGGAACATTAAAACCTCACATTAAACTTTTACTAAGGCGCTGTGTGTGTTGGAATTTCCCCGTCCGTTTCCATAGTAACAAATTTCCGGCTAATACTTATGTAAAACATGACAGTAATGAATAACGCTACAATGTTTTTGATGTAAGATAAGCTACACTCCATTTATAGCGAAGACCGAAAAGTTTTACAAATATGCAAATTAAAAATAGATATCCGATTAATATTATTAAAAGGAAAGTGCGAATATGTTGCATCAAAGTCAAACTGTTAAGTGATGTAGGAAGCTAGAGAAGTAAAGATCAGTGTTAAATAAAGTGGAAAAAATAACTATTAGACAGGTCATTAAGAAAACATATATTTAAACGACATTGCATAGTTAAGTCCAATTTTGTAAGTATTGTATGTGTAAATAAGAAAATATCCCATCAATTCTCAAATATATTTTGCAATTTTAAACACGATTATTACAAAGTGGTTGTTTTAAAAAAAATGACTGAATTTGATTTTAAATCGGATTCATAGGAGCACAGATAATTCTGAAATAACGTATGAAATATACCTCTAGGAAACGCACATCCAATTCTAATAGAAACAATAGTGCGAGGGATTTCTGTTAAGCTGAATTTCTGGCTTAGATCCCGGTTTCAAGTGGGATTGTCAAAGAGCATTAACTTAGCTTCCGCCTCTGAAACCTGTATTATGCGTATGTGAGTTAAATCAAAAAGCTGTTTCGGATTGTATCTGAAACGAATTTAACCGTTATGGTTACAGGGTTAGCTATTAGGCTCCAATAAAGGCGGATTATATGGTCAGTGGAATTACTTTTACGTATGACGCCCAATTACGTTTGGAGTGCTGTTAGTCAACAATGCCATGCTAGTTTATATTAAAGTTAAAGTTATTATGCACGAAGAAAATTTAAGAGAAACATGTTAGTACTACCATCAGTCACACGGGAAATATTCCATGGTATCTCAAAATCACTCCAGGCGAATGCCGAAATGCTTCCTTCAAAAGGCCGTGGAAGAATTCCTTACCGTTCCTTGTCTCTAGTCCTTTCCTGCCTCTAATGACCTCGACGTAAAAATATAAAAAAGGAAATATTCTGAACAACAGTATGGAAAGTTCTGAGAAAGTTTTATTTCGAAATAACAGATCGAAGAGGCGTCGTCTCAATTTTAGCTTCAAAGGGCGAACGGCGCGTAGTTGGTGTTTATTCTGCAAAAAGCCTCCCAAGTTGGTGTAAACCCTGCTTTGACATTCAGTGGAAGAGAGAGCAATACAAGAGCCTTACAAAAACCAGGGTGGCGCCTCTAGACAGTAGAAAATCGCGAAATGCTGCACAGCACCGTCCAAAGAGCCCTCCAGAGAATACGTAACCGGAGAGCTCACAACAGGACAGCTCCCAAGAAGTCCCCACGGTGCCCTACGAACCCGGGGGCGAGGACTCCGGTGCTCCTGAATAAAACAAGTAGCCCTATTCAATAAAAGAGGGAGAAAAAAGAACGAGCAGAATCCTGTTATTCTTGGTCCGTATGTTTGTGGGGGGTGTTTCTGACGAAAGCCCTATTCGGGCAACGTTGCACCGCCATCTCACCTGGCATTGAAATCCCGCCCAGCTGACCGTGTGTGAGGGATGAATCTGCGCCACCGCTCGCCTTTTTGTGTCGGCGGGTCCCAGCGAAGCAGAAAGGAAGAATAATCCGCGTGAAGCTCTCAGAACGTCCACAGTTAGCAGTCCCAGAGGGGCTCACAGCTCGCATCTCACCTGCTGTCACAACAGCGAGCGAAACGGCAGACTCAGTTTTTTTTTCCGAGAGTGAATTCAATCACCGGCGAACGCGTACGGTCGTAAAAACAGAGTTCGCCATAAAAAGAGTCGTATATACCCATTTGTACGTGGCGTTACGGTCTCTTTTCGCCTCCCCGCAGATGTCTCGTTGGCCCCTGACAGCTATAGGACCGCGCACTACATGCAACCCTCATCAAGGCCAGGTACGAATTCGACCGGCGGGTTGACACCTCACTCGCACCAGTACAATCTGAATAAACACTGTGCAAGGGCACGAAGCGGAGTGTCATCGACCAGCTCTGGTCGTGTCAGTTAGTGTGCCTGACCAATCAGAGGGAATGTGCAGGGGAGCACGGTCGCGACAGGGAACCGCCATCAGATTCATTATTTTCGTCGCGATCGACGAGAAAAAGCTTCTACGCAGCTACTGCATATTCAGCGACGGAATCAGGTCTTGCTTCTCTGCACCCTGCCGTAGTAACGTGATGGGGGTTCACAACGCGCAAGCTCTGTAATGCCATTAGATTCAGCGCTTTTAGTTTTAACATGTCTGTATTTTTTAAGAATATGTGACACATACAAATGACAGCTTTCCCTCCCTTTTCGTGGTCCAACAATCAACAATAGAATTACTCCAAGACCTAACATTTTTTTCTAAACTAAGTTATTCATGAAGATTGAATCACACTTTTTACTACTCTAGTAACAAAAGTATCTGATATCGACACCGAGCGTGGTGGTGTAACGGCTAGCGTTCTGGCCTCGCATTCGGGAGGACGGTGGTTCGAATCCCCATCCGGGCATCCAGATTTGGGTTTTCCATGGTTTCCCAAATCACTTCAGGCAAATGCCGGGATGCTTCCTTCCAAAGGCCATGGCCGAATTCCTTACCATTCTTTGCCCCCCCCCCACCAATCCTTCCCCATCTCTAAAGACCTCGCTGTTAGAGAGACGTTAAGCAGATAAAAAAAAAGATATCGACATTTTTAAAGTAAATGCGAAAGTAAATACGAATTAAAATCCATCATTCAAATATCCTATGTTATTTCACTGTAAAAAAAAATTCTGAAAGGACGTTAACATTAATAACAATCAGAGCAATGTGTCACCAGACAGTTCAATGGCCTCTTAAACTTATGAATTGAGGTAGAACTTGGGCGATCTTCTGCTAGTTAATTCCGACAACCCTGCGAATGTCCTTGACCTATCGGTTTGGTGGTCTTCCTCCCGGTCTTTAGTGGTCGCTTGGGCTCCAATCTAACACTGTTTTTGTCTATCTTTAGTCTTTTCTCCGCGCAGTATGGCCGGTCCATTGCCACTTCAAGAATGTTGTCTTTTCTAAGATGTCTGTAACCTTCGTAACTGTCCTAATGTCGATTGCTCTTTTCTTGCTAACCCTAGCATTGACCTTTCATAGCTCTTTAGGTCCGTCCTTAGTTTATCTTTTGTAAATTCACTCGCGTAAAGTCCAGGTCTCACAGCCGTATGTCATCACAGGTAGAATGCATTGGTCATAAAATGTTTTCTTTAGAATTACGGGCATATTAGATTTCAGGATAATAGAATGCCTCCCAAATGCTTGCCATCCCAGCTTAGTGCGACGGAAAATTTCTGGTGTTACATCACCTCTCATGTATCCTGGCCGAGATAAACGTACTCACTGACATTTTCTATAGATTTATTATCTATTTGTACGTTCCCCTCTATGGCCCATTTTCTAGACATAATTTATGTTTTTGAAAGATTCATTCTTAGTCCAATTGCTTTACACTCGGAGGCGAGGTCGGTAACCAAGGTTTAGAGTTCCTAGTGGCATTAGCCATAAGTGCAATATCATAGCAAATCTCAAGTTGTTAAGTCTTCTGGCATCGATTTTAACTCCTTTTTACTCCCATTCTAGCTTTGACATTACCATTACCAAGACAGCTGAAAATAATTTTGGAAAAATGGGATCACCTTGCTTGACACCTCTTTCGATACGGAAATCTGTAGTTGGTTCTCTAACGCTGACAAAGGCTGTGGAGGTGACTTGGATGTTATGGAGCACTCTGATGTAAGCTGTATCCACGCCATGTTCACCAACGCTTGCAGGTCAGCTTTGTGACTAATTGAATCAAATGCTTTTTCTAAATCAACAAAGGCTACACAAAGAGGCATCTGGTATTCGTTTGCATGGCTAATTAGTTCTCACAGGGCAAGAATGTGGTCGATTGTGTTAAAGCTGCTGCGGAATCCTGCTTGCTCAATTGGTTTGGCAGAATCAATGGTGGAACTGATTCTGTTCAACAAGATCTTTGTAAAAACTTTATACAGAACAGCCAGCAAGCATATAGATCGGTAGTTTTTGATGTTATGAATACTTTCCTTTTTGTATAGCAGAATGAGTTTAGCATTATTCCATGATGAAGTGATTGATGCAATGTATAGGCAGGAAGAGAGGATTTCAGCCAAGTTTCTTCGCCAACTAGTAGCTTCCAAATATCACCGTCGTCAGTCAAATCCCAAAATACCATCACAAAATTTCTCCCATATACGGTATTACATTTTAAAAATTATTTTTCAGGTTATTCAAATTTGATCCGGAAAAATTTCGCACCCTTTCACACCGTTTCAAAGGAACTATAACTATTTGTGGAATTCGGTTTCAAGATTTGAATGTATTTTAACCATTTAATTCCTGCTGTAGACGCAGTTATTGATTTCAAAGATATTTCTGCGATTCTGCGTTTTGAATGTATATTTCTAGGATCTACTAGAGCTAATAATAATCATTTTAGTCAAGGCAATTTAGTTTTCATATCAGTCTCCGTAAATGAAATTAATTACATTAAATTTGTATATATAAATTTTATTGATAGTGGCCATGGCTAAAATTCTTAACATTCCTGCTCCCCCCCCTCCCCCCCCCCCCCAATTCTCTTACACCACTAATTTAAATGGCGTGATTGAAGCGAAAAGTCATAAGCGAAAAAACTAAAAATCTATGGGTTTGACATTATTAATTAAGATTAGCTCGGTTCAAAGGACACACTGTTGATGGTTTGAAATAAAAATACATCGTCCATTATAAATGTACTAAACATGAAAATTAATTTTGAAAACTTAATTTTGCTATCACGGATGATAAATAAAATAAAGATTAAATAGAGTGAGCTTGTGTTTCTGTGTGTGTGTGAGAGAGAGAGAGAGAAACAAGAAAGATAAAGTGTTGATACCAATATATATTGATGATTTGTGATGACTGTTTTGTCGGATGGCTGTTGCGTATAGTCTTTACTTGGTTAAATTTGTTTCTTCATGTGGTTAAGACTTGCGACGTAATTCTTCTTCCGCCACGCTGTTCATCTTCTGTACTTTTCTGACACCTAAATAAATTTTTTGGGGGCTTCGATGGGAACGGAGAATCATACGGGCTTTACACTAGTCGAATAAAATACTGAAGCCGCTATACTTGATGTTTATTGCAACATTTTAGTAATCTGCCAAAAGAAAAATACATCTGCGACTCCACGCGACGTAATGCCAGCAAACTAGGATATGTTGTAGTAATTATTCTACGACATGTAGAAGAACGAGGATTTTGACGGGTACTAGCGGTTCGATCGATATTGACTCGAGGCCGAACTTGTCGCTCTCACAGATCAAACACGAATGGGAAAAATTACAAGTTGTTTGCTGCAAAGTGATCTTAGCTATACGTGCGATTCTGACATGCGCTTAAGATTTCTGCTGAGCTAATGGCAGTATTTCCACTCAGCGTTTTTCCGCACGTATACCTTCGCTCAGTCTTAACAAAGTAAAATACAAGATTTTGAATATAATAAAAATGCGTCCCTTAAATTCCTCCCACAACTTGAAGAGCCGTGTACCGCCTGGGACACGCTTTTGGGATTTCAAAATTTCTGAGAATCTCTACTAGCAGTTTGCTCGACATTACGCACGTTTATAAAATTATAAATCAAACATGAAATATAAAGAATTATCAACTTAGTAATTAAATCATTGCCTATTTGACTATCATATTCCAACTAATTTGTATTTAGAATAATCAATTTAGAGAAATTTCTCTGTGAACAATTGGATTATGGCAATTGAAATATTGAACTATTTCCATTACGATGTTGGCTTTAAAGTAACTCACATATAATGGTCACTACATTTGAATATGTTAGTAGACAAATCTAAACAATTGATAAGACCAAAGAGAATGAATTAAAAATGTAACACATGATTATCGTCAAACATAAATAATCCCTTATTAAATATATATATATAGAGAGAGAGAGAGAGGGAGAGAGAGGGAGACAGAGAGAGATAGAGAGAGAGAGAGGGGAATATTAAATGGTACTAAACAGGTATTTAAATTTTGTAACAAATTTTGTCATTCCATTTTCCTCTAAACCTAATTCAAATTCCATCGTCTATCAGCTACGCAATATTGTTTACATAATAAATTGAGTTATATCACACACATTAAGAAAAGTACAATTAACAATTGTCAATCTCAATATATATTTAATTTCATAATTCGTCTTTAAAGCCTTTTATTTTTGCATTTTTGTTTTCATGTTTATGGAGTATGTAGCACGTAAGATATACGTAATACATGACCACAGAATGATAAGTTTAAATATCAATGCGAGATGCATGACTGAATCGGAACATTTTTTAAAGAAACCAGACAGGTTAACGATATTTTTTGCAAGACAATTCGAATAATATTGGCCCTACAAGTTTTATTTCTTCATTTACTGTCATATTTTGCAAATAATTAGTTCGATACATTTATACGTATTAACATTCAATGTCCTAATCAACGGGGAGGACGCGGGTTCGAATCCCCCGGCCGGGCATCCAGATTTGGGTTTTCCATGGTTTTCCCCAAATCACTCCAGGCGAATGCCCGGATGCTTCCTTCAAAAAGGTCATGCCCGAATTCCTTCCCGTTCCTTGTTCTCAATCCCATCCCGCCTCTAATAAGCTTAGCCGTCGACGAGGCGTAAAGCCAAAAGTAAAAAAAAAAAAACCTAATCAACGAAGAAAATTTTCAATTTATTCCTCGTAATGCAAATGGCTTGTTACTGCCATGCGTTAATCGTCGAAGCTTTATTTGTTACTGAATACGAGGAATTAGAAACAAGATGTGATGCTACGTGAAACAACTGTTGCCTCTTTGATTGGGCACAATTTCTCTGCTGCTGCCATTAATTTCATTGTTAGGTGGAATGAAGGAAACGAGACAGTCGAAAATTCGGGACATTGCAAGATAATCTGAGTGGACACAAGTGTGTATCTAAAGCGTACACATTTTTTTCCTCACTAATGCTTTTCGAAAGCAAGACTTAATAAAAGTAGTACGGATGGTATCCAAGACGTCTTGCCAACTAGCCATGGACTGCGCCAGAGGGTAGGCTGTAGCAGTGTTAATGACAACATGATAAGGAAATATACTCAGATGCAACTCCCTGAAACTTCTCAACGTTTTGTTATTAGCGGAACATAAAATCGCAAAATAACCTTATGTTTCTCACAAAGAAATCAGTACAAAATAAAAGTATATTTCGAGAGTACCATTGCTATATGAAGTATAAAAGCTTGTCTTATTAATCTTTTTATTTGATTCATTACCATATTTTAAATAAAAACATATATTTCTATATGTTATAATTATGACCATCGTAATAATCCGTCGTTCCAAATCGCGTTTGAACAGAAGCCTCCTTATCTTCCTCTCTCTTCATATCACCTGAATGCCATGTAACTTAAACCACGGAACAATATCATGAAGAAGCTAGCTGGTACTTCGTGGAGAGCTGATGCGGACACACTACGAACAACCGCTCTCACCATGTTTTACCCTGTTGCTGAGTACTGTGCTCCACTGTAGCAACATAGTGCTCACACTAGAAAAATCGACGTCCACCTGAATGAGTGTATGAGAGTAATAACTGGCACCCTAAAATCCACCCCAGTCCCCTGGTTACACCTAATCAGCAAAATACAACCTCCAGAGATAAGACGCCAAGAAGCAGCGGCACGTGAGTGGATAAAACTACACCATCCTGATCATCCACAGGATCTCCCAATCCACTAGGTCCTAAATGACTTACTCCCCACTCGTCTTAAACCCAGAAATCCGGTACGGCAAGATGTATTTGACTTTGATGTCACGAAAAAAGGCGACAAAGCTGGAACTCCGCATCTGTAAAACATCCAGATATTAAAGATCCCACAACTGGATTTCCAGGATTCCATCGAAATAGAGACCAGTGGGTCAAACTAAATCGTCTAAGAACCGACCATGTGAAATGCAACGCCATGCTGTATAAGTGGGGTCTTCAGGTTCTCCTGCATGCGGAGCTCCTTCCCAGAGTGTGGAGCATATTATCAGGGAATGCCCTCTGCGGACGTATGATGGACCATTTGAAGATTTTGGAGCTACAAGTTCCTTCATGTAGAATGGCTGGAAGAACTGGATGTCAACTTGTGAACGCTACCGACGTTCTTGGCATTGTTTATATTTTTATGTATTGTAATTGTTGCTTAGCCATACGACAAATAATAACCTCTGTGCCATCATCTTAGACCAGTCGTCTTTTCAGTATACTCTCCTTGCCTCCTTAAAGCAATTTCTGGGTTGTTTATGTATCATATTTCCAATTTATCTATCTATACCTCTCCATTTTCTTTTCGCGTCCATACCATTCGAAATCACCGTTTCTATCCTTTCCAGTAAAAAAATCTCCTTTGTTTCTTAGACCTTTAATTTTTTTTCTCGCTACAGGTACTCTTATTCTGCTTCTAAAAAATATGAATACACTTGACTTTGATGTTGTAGCTCTATAATTTTTTTCGGTCGAAATAGTAAAAAATAAAATTAAAAAAGTAAAAAAAATATAATAGTAAAGCAGTAAATCTGCAGAGATACCGTCTTAATAAGCGGGAGTTTAACTGACTGTTTTACTACTAAATTTATCTGCAATATTTTGAAATTCTCTACCAAACAATGATAAGCTCAAGAAGGTTTTAAGTAGGTACTGGGAGAGTGCAGTAGGACGGAGAGAATTAGTGACTCCCTATGGGAAGGTCTCAAATATTTGCAGCGGGCGAGCCGCCTTATTTCCCAGGAGTGGCCCGAGGTCCAGTCTAGTCCCTAATCCCGGACCAATCACATTCCGGGCAGCGGCTGCCCCCCCGGGACCTGCACACCGATACGCCTCGGCACAGGACCGCGGCCAACTCTGTTAAAAAAGTTTGTCGTTAAATTCCTCCAACCGCGGATACATCGACGTTCCTCCGTCTCGCTCGTCGCTCACTAACCCCGCTCCCTTACTTCCGCGTCGAGAGGCGAGACACATCGTTCAGGTGTTTGAGATATTGATGACTTGTCAATTATTTGATAGATTAAAATTCTCTTTATGCTCGTTAAGAAGGACCCTATCTGACTGCTAGACAGTGTATTTGTCAAGGAACCTTTCAACCTTCTGCCAGATTTTGTACATCTGTTTATTGTCATATTCATAGATTTAAAGAATACACTTAGAATTTTGAATTCCCTGTGCGCCTGTAACTCATAAATAATCATCTGGGCAACATTTAAAAGAGATTCTAACGGATTCACAACACTCACTGTACTGTACAGTGCTACTTATGTACATCTTCTTCTGGGACGGGACTTCTCCACTTTCTTCCTGCTATTGCCTTCGATCTTCTGACATCACTTGACCACCGATTGCGTTGCTGGCCAGTGTTCCTTCCTCCTCTGATTTATTTTACTCTTACTACATTAACTATTCTGTTTCCTTCCATTCTTGTAACTTCTCTTTTCTTTTAATATCTATTCCATTATTTGTACAAGTTTACATTTCTTTTAGTACTATCTCTTCATACCTTACCTACTATTTTTCTTAATACAGTCGTTTATATCGTTTTATATTTTATTTTCTTTGATCATTTGTACTTTTCTTTCAAGTAGTATGTCTGGATGTGTCTAACTACTGCTTTATATATATCCTTACTTACTTTCTGATTCAAAGAAGCAGAAATCCTATCCGCTTTTATTACTTGTTTATTTAATTCTTCATTTTTATGTTTCTTTCCGATTTAAATACTACTACGTATTTAAATTTTATTGCTTCTGTTATGAATTCATTACTTAATTGTACTTTCCTTCGATACCACCATTGTATGACAATTGCATATTGAACGCTGATTCTACATACATGAACCTTAGCAAGGTTTTCTGCAAATTGTCTTCATTTTCTATCACCAGCACAGCGACGTATACATAAAGTAATTATACTTTCCTCCATTCCTAGGACCTTTTAATTTTTTATATTCTTTATTACATTGATCAGAAAAAAACATTATTACCACCTGCTTATTAGTGTGTTGGTCCATCTTTGGAGAGCAATACAGCAGTGATTCGGCGTGGCATGGATTCGAAAAGTTCTTGTTAGGTTTCCGGAATTGTCAGGCACCAAATTCTACGCACGTGTATTTTTTTTTTTTTTTTGTAACTGCTTTACGTCTCTTTTTAACATTGAGGTCTTTAGAGACGGGAAAGGATGGGGGCAAGGAATGGGAAGGAATTTGGCCATGGCCTTTTGAAGGAAGCATCCCGGCATTTGCCTGGAGTGATTTGGGGAAACCATGGAAAACCCAAATCTGGATGCCCGGACGGGGATTCGAACCGCCGTCCTCCCGAATGCGAGGCGAGAACGCTAACCGTTACACCGCCCCTTTCGGTGCGCACGTATCACGCAATTTCCTTAAATTACGGGCCGGTGGTTTGTAGACGCGGCCATGGGAACGAGCATCTCGGAAACGGTGAGGCTGGTCGGCTGTTCGCGTGCTGCTATAGTGAGCATCTATGCAGAGTGGTTGAAGGACGGTGAAACCACGACTGGGTGATAAGGTGGTGGACGTCTACACCTCATCACAGAACGTGGAGGTCGGACAACTGCGGAAACCTAACAAGGACTTCCCTAATCCATGCCACGCCGAATCGCTGCTGCATTGCGCTCCAAAGATGAATCAATACACTAATAAGCAGGTGGCCATAATGTTTTGCCTGATTAGTGTATATTCCTAGAATTAAATTAATAACAGAGGACTTAAAGGGTCTCCGTACCTAACCCCTTTACCTGCAGTTACTGGTTCAGAAATATCTCGTTGACATATGATTATGATCTTACTACCACTGTATGTATCCTGGATTACTTCTATAAAGTGAGATAAAACTTTTCAGTCTTTTAAAGCGATTACTGGTGGGTGCCTTATTTAAATCCACGAAATATATGAAAGTAGGTTTATTACATTTAATAATATATATTGCCATACTGTATGGTGGACTAATAATATATTATTATTGAAGGTTCCTTTAATGCTTTGTTATTCATTTTGGAACGTTTCCACTGCTCTCAGTTTTACAGTTATTATACTTCTACTTAGGTTTAGCGATGCATCCCTCTATAATTTTGTGGATCTTTGATACTTCTCTTTTTTAAAGATTAGTATTAAAATGTTTTCTTTTAATTCTGCAAGGTGCTGAATTAGTGTCCATAAATTTTTATAACAGCTTTGTGTGTTCTTCTGCTAACTTCTATCTTCCATATTTCATTTGTTCGTTTGAGACATATTTACATGTGATTTATTTGTTTTTCATATTCTTTATAACTTCTGTTGCCTCATGTTTTGTGATATCTATGGTAGTATTACTTATCGTTTGTCTTGGCATTATTTGCTTATGGTAAAGCGCAATATTTTCAGCTCATTACTTTTTGACGTACTGAAATGTTTTAATTCCTCCCAATTTATAGTTCACCTTTTCTCCTAGTCTATATTTCAGAAACCTTCCCCCTACCTATTTTCCTCTTTTTTTGGGCTCTCGTCTTCATACACATCTCTTAGTCAATTTCTTAATCAACTCTTATCCCTGATTACTCACCCACCAGGCTCGGTGTTTGCAAATTAATTTGGTCCATTGTTGTATATAATTTTACAAATAAAAGTATCAAACATTTTCAATAAACCCAAATTATTATTTTTTAATTTATTACTTAATCAGTATAAATATACGCATTGTTTGCTCCTTATATCCCATTTCTTATTTGATGCTCATAAATCAATCATGAACGCTTACAGTGCATCAGTAATAAAAGCTTTGTAAGTTAATAAGTTAGAAAATGACCCGCTAACCTTTACTTTCGTTATAATTGCAGAGGGCGTTAGTCATCGAAACTGTAGAAATAGAATTTATTTCCACAGCCTTATATAAATCAAATTATTCTGAACCTCCCTCTGTACCTTACGTCAACTTGTTGTCTTCCAGTTAATTTAACAGTTAGCTTCGTAGCTTTGTGCAAAAGAAGACGAAGCCAAATATGCCCTGAGTCCTCCGTAAGACCATCCACTTTTCTTGGCTTTCTGCGAACTGTGTCTTTGCATCTCAAACAGCGTTCGCTCGTTACCATCTCCAGCAGACTACGGGAACCGCACATTAAGTTAGGATAGG
The DNA here is from genome assembly GCA_031002005.1 of Vandiemenella viatica. Lineage (NCBI taxonomy): Eukaryota > Metazoa > Arthropoda > Insecta > Orthoptera > Morabidae > Vandiemenella > Vandiemenella viatica. Next base: position 146,702,219 of record JARYHS010009186.1, on the reverse strand, counting down.
CTGTAACAGTCAACATAAGCCCTCTTCTTCCGCTAACATTCTGTTCTCTCATCAGACCTAATGATTGGGTGGCTTTGCTTGCTCGAAAATTACCTCTCTTTCTGCAACTCTGAGCAGCTAAAGAAATATGGAATGTATTATTTCCGTAAAACTTTTGTGGTATATGCTGCAATCTACTGCAAGACTTAAAGAATTTACATATATATTAGCACAGTAATACTCTTTAAACAGTACTAACTGCGAATTATACTTCAGCTAGACGTTCTTCGCGAATTGCTTCAGCTCTTCAGTTGAGGTGAAAGTGCTACACCAAGTAACTTTAAACTTTTCATTCAGTGGCACATTTATCTGTCGTAAACTCAGCTGAAAGCTTTAAACCCTACTGCATTATTTTTTACAGAATTTTGGGAACTGTAATTGCCGTCACGCTAATGCAATGACGTCTTCACGGTTATGCACTCGGCACTACCTGCCGATGACGGCTGTACGTTTTATCGTCTTTGCTTTCTCAGAAAATCGGTTATTTCTTCATTTCGATGTGTATGATCAACGGACCGAGGTAAACACGAGAAATGCGCTCATTGAACTTTTAGAAATCAACCGATGGAATACCCAATTTCACCTCATTGTTATAATTTATACAAATACGTATCAACCAATAATTTTCTCTTCTTCTGAATCCCTCAATCGTGACAAATTTCAGTTTCAAGGCTTTAATGTCTCTTCACTTCCGGTATTCTTTTGAAACATTATGACGAATTTACATTCAACATTTACGTACCTGCTAATTTCTCGATCATTGTTGATTTGAATGGTACTTTAGTTCAGATCGTCGTTAATGTAAATTTTAAAGAGTTTATATGAATCGTGAAGTAACCTACACTAAATTAAAAATACCCAGCAAACTGAAATATACGAGTTTTACGGTTTCCCTTTTTTATTTTTAAAGACTCTAGATTCTGTAAGGAAGACATCTGGAATATTAATACTGCATTACTCACTTTTCCAAATTCGTATTTATGGTACCAATTCATCCGCATTTGAAAACCATTAAACAATTTCGTACGCCTGTTTAATCATTGCTTATTCCAGTCGCCCTGCAATTTTACGCTACGTTATGTCGATTTGTAAGGATATTTAGTGCAGATTTTTAAAAATGATGACTTTAAACGTATTTTTCATCTTACCTAAGTATCTTTTTCTCCTTCCATATAACATTTAACTGTTCTGTTAAAACACAGTTGTGAGAGAAAATGTAGAAACTTTAACCGTCAAAAACCATTATTAGTAGTCGTTCACGTATGCTTTATTCGTTCTACGATCGTTCATCAACTGATTGCAGAAGCCAACCAACTTGCAAACAAATCATTGTTACAACGATGGAAAATCACTGCAGTTTTCACTAAGTATTTACGTATATTCAAGGAATTTTCATTGTTATCATCCTTGTTAGTTTATGACAGAACACAGTCATTAACTAATATACTAGCAAATAAATAATGTAAATATTAGCAATTTTAACAGAATCCTTTAGCAGAGCTATTTAAACTGAAGTGACAAACGTCATGGGATAACCGAGGAAGGTGGTGTAACGGTTAGCGTTCTGGCCTCGCATTCGGGAGGACGGCGGTTCGAATCCCCGTCCAGGCATCCAGATTTGGGTTTTCCATGGTTTCCCAAATCACTCCAAGCAAATGCCGGCATGCTTCCTTCTAAAGGCAATGGCCAAATTCCTTCCAATTCCTTGCCCCCATCCTTTCCCGTTTCTAAAGTCATGGGATAGGAAGATGCAAATACGTAGATGGCGGTAACACCACGGAAGAAACGTATAAATGTTCTGTGCAATGTCGGGCTTTCATTTGTACTCTCGTGAGTCGTGTAAGAGATTTATGACGTCATTATGGCAGCACGACATGAATTAAAATACATTCAACGCGGGATGCTATTCGGTGCTAGATGCATCCGGCATTCCATTTCATAAATTGTTGATGATTTTGACATTCCTCGATCAACACTGTCAAGAGTGTGTCCTGAATGTGTAATTTCCAGCATTAGCTTCCGCTATTGGACAAAGCAGAAGCCACCACCGCCTGCTAAATGGCCGAGACCAGCGATATCTGCGTCGAAGTATTAGTGTTGGCAGACAGGCAACACTGAGTCAAATAACAACAAACGTGTCCATGCGGACAGTGCAGCTAAATTTGTCACTGATGCGACATGTCAGTAGAAGACCGACGTGAGTGCCTCTGCTAACAAAGCGCCACCGGCTGCAGAGCCTCTCCTGCCCTTGTCAGCGTTTCCGTTAGAGTCTAGATGGCTGGAAAAAGATTGGGCAATCAGATTCAAGTCGGTTTCAAGTGTTGGCGAAGACCTCACGGGTACATGGACCCAGGTTGTCAGGAAGACATAATACAAACTAGTGGTGGTTCCATACTCCTGTAAGCTGTGTTTACATGACATGGATTGAGCGAGACCTCTAATCAAACTGAACCGACCGTTGACTGAGAATGGTTACGCCAAGCTGCTATTGGTCGATGTTCAGTCATTCATGGCCTTCATCTTCCCAAACAACGATATACTTTTCCAGAGCTACAATATGCCATGTCACCGAGCTAAAAGCATTCAAAATTAATTTAAGGAACGTTCTCTACAATTGCAGTGAGTGATTTGGCTTCTAGATCGCCATACATGACTTCAATCAAATATACCTAAGACATGATCGATAGGTCAGTTCGTGTATGACGTCCTGGACCGGCGCACTTTCCCAATTATGGATATCTGTAGAGAAAGCATGGCTTATTTATTTATTTTTGGGATAATACAGGGGACAAGGAACGGGTAGCAATTCGACAATTGTTTTTTTTTTTTTAAGAAAGCATTCGCCTGTAGTGATTTGGGGAAACCATGGAAAACTCTTGATGCCAGGACGGAGATTCGAACCTGGGTCCTCCCAAATGGAGACTTTGTGAGACTATGTCACATCGAGTTGCTGCACTTCTTTGGGCAAAACGGCCGCACATGGTTTGTTCCGAATATTAAATTGTGTGACACGTAACCTTCATTTTTAACCGACTTCAAAAAAGGAGGTGGTTCTCAATTCGTCTGATTTTTTTTTTTTATGTATGTTCAGCGATATCTTCGCCAATTTTGATCTGATTTAAATGAAATTTTTATAGTGGATAGAGTATACCTCCAAAGTGGTCCCATATGAATTTCATTGAGAAACCACCCCTTCTACCCCTTTACACCCCTTAATATTTATACAAATCCACATTTTTTATCCGATTTTGATGAAACTTTGGAAATGTATAGTAAAAAATAAACAGAAAAATACTGTCAACTTTTGGTTTGAAAAAACCGAACCCCTCTCCCCCTGTCCACCCCTTAATTTTTGCCATTGTTCTTTATATAAAGCTAAAGTCGACACCATTTAACTGATCTCCATTAAAGTTAGCATATACATGTAATTTTTCATGGAAAAGGTTTCTGACCCAAAAAAATAAAAAAAAATACCCTCTCTCCCTTTACACCCCTTAATTTTTATACAAACTCACATTTTTTATCCGATTTAAATGGAAATTTGGACACGTATAGTCAAACATAAAAAGAAAAATGCTGTCAACATTTGGTTTGAAAAAACTGAAACCCTCTCACCCTATCCACCCCTTAATTTTTGCCAATGTTATTTATACAAAACTGTAGTCGACATCATTTAACTGATCTCAATTAAAGTTGTCATATACATGTAATATTTCATGGACTAGGTTTCTAACCAAAAAAATTTTTAAAAAAAGCCACCCCATCTCCCCCTTTACGTCCCTTAATTTTATAGAAACCTATATTTCATATCTGATTTTGATTGAATATTGCCAATGTATACTATAAAACAAACAGAAAAATCTTTTCATCATTTGGTCTGCCAAAGCTCAACCCCTCTTCCTCCTACCAATCCCCTAATTTTTGTCAAATTTTTTCTATAAAAAGCTACAGTCACAACCGTTTGACCTATTACCATGAAAGTTGGCGCTTATATGTATTTTTTTTACGAGGAATTTTTCTGACCAAAAAATCAATAAACCACCCCCACTCCCTATTAAACCGTTTAATTTTTATACAAACCCACAGTTTTAATCCAGTTTAGATAGAAATTAGTTAACTTTTACTGTAAAACAAAGAGAAAAATAATGTCAGCTTTTGGTTTGCAAAAACTGAACTCTTTTCCCCCTTTCCGCCCTTTGACGTTTGTAAATTTTCTTTTTGAAAAGCTACAGTTGACACCATTTGACCGATCTTTATGGAAGTTGGCACATATATGTATTTTTTTATGGAGAAGATTTCTGACCAAAAAAAATAAAAATAACTACCCTAGCTCCCCTTTTTCATCAATTAATGTTTGTACAAACCCACATTTTAATCCGATTTCGGTGGAACTTCGCATGTGTATACATTAAAGCAAATAGAAGCAGAAACATACTACTCACATTACTTTGACAAAACCACAACACCTATTCCCCTTTCTACCCCTTTAATTACTGTCAATGTTCATTATATAAAGCTACCGTTTCTATCTGATTTTGAAGGAAGTATGCACATGTATACTTCAAAACAAAGAGAAAAATACTGTCTGCATTTGGTTTAGAGAAGCCAAATCTCTCTCCCCCTTTCCACCACTTTAATCTACACAAAGCATTGTTTCTATCTGATTCAGAAGAAAATTTACACACATATATTTTAAAAAATACATAACAATTGTGTTTAAATTAGGTTGCAGAAGCCCAAACCCTCTTCCCTTCTACCCCCACCCCTCCTAATTTCCAATGTTCTTTATAGATACCTACCGTTTTTATCAGATTTCGATGGAACACAGCAAATGTATACTTAAGAACAAAGAGAAACATTCTGTTTACAAAATCCAACTGCTCACTCCCTTACCCCATTTAATTTTGGAAATATTCTTTACACAAAGTTACAGTTTTTATCTTGTTTCGATGGAACTTTGCACATGTATACTTTAAAACAAAGAGAAAAATACTGTCCACACTACCGTAACAAAAACCAAACTACTCTTCACTTCCACACCCCTTAATTATTTTTTATACATACCTAAAAAAAAATTATATGATATCAATAGAAATTTACAAACGTATACATTAAATGAATCAGAAAAGACAGTCTATATTTGGTATACAAAAGCCCAATCCCTCATCTCCTTTACCCCCATCCTTTATAATTTCCAATGTTCTTTACAAAATCCACAGTTTTAAGTAACATCAAAATCAATTAAGCTATTTTTAAGTTGAAGGGGGTTTTATGTTTTTTAAACAATTATTTTATTTCCTTGGTTTTTTGACGTGCTGTGAGAATAATTTCACATGAAATCTCAGAGAGTTTGGTTCTCGCAGGCAAAGCATGTTCAGAATTTTACTTAATGTGTCACCGAATTTACGTACTGAGCAGCGCGATTTCGCATTGCTACTTGCTATTCGGGAGGACCGGCGTCAAACCCGGTTCGGCCATACTGATTGAGGTTTTCCGTGGTTTTCCTCAGCAGGGCTGCCAGATTGTATAATTGGATACAAAACTTGTATAATTTGGTTACCTCTTGTATCCAGTTTGTATAACAGATTGCCTTGTATAACTGGATACAAAAATGAGCACTTAAAAGTAAAGTACATTCCAGCACCTTTTTGAAAGTGTTTGCCCTTTGTTTCATTGAGTTGGCAACCCTTCCTGCATATCTATTTCCTTTTTGTTATTCAAAATTTATCAATGTATACATTGTTTACTTTTCGTGGACTTTTTTTGCTCCCAGCACTTTCACTCACGTATGTAATCGATGGATGACCCCTTTGTATAATTGGGTTTCATTCTGTATAATTTCAAAGAGACAGCGGTATAATATAAGTTGGCTGTACTGGCAGCGCTGTTCCTCAGTCACTCTAGGCGAATGCTGGGTTGGTTCCCTACAAGGGCACGGCCGACTTTCCACCCCCTCCCCTCCCCGTAGACTACTAGGCTGAAAAGAGTCTCCGTGACTCTCCAGCAGCCCGGCTCCCAGCCTTCAGTTGGGAGGAATGAAATTGCAAAATATGTAATTATTCTGGATGTGGAATATGTTAATAAATCCTTTTTTGTTTATTTGTTGTCTACTCATTTGGTATAAGTTTAATTTTTTTTATTAATAGAAAGCAGGAAAGAAGATTCTCATATCTGTCATTAGTTTGTATTTTAGTGGAGAAATGAGCTACAGGTTACACCTAATTTTGTTATGAATTTAAATAACCTATGTGAAGTTTGGTAGGAATTTAACTTTTGGTTAAGAAATATTCTATGAATTTTAAGTGATATGTCACCAATTTCTGATATAAAATATAATATTCATTTGACGTTATCTGTCACAGCTTTTAATATCCCACTGATGTGTCATCACGATATACTCTACATGAAATGTATGTTAAGAACTAGATCTAACCATTTTCAGAGTTTGGTTGATGATTAAAAGTTTTCTAGGAATTTCCGCTCCGCGGTAAACTTTTTTTATGTATATATATATATAAGAAAAATGTTGAGAATTTGATGTGGTAGTTCACAACTTTCAGTTACGTATACCGAGTGTTTTGAAATATTACTTGATTTCTTGCAAGTTTTTTTTTATTTTAGTTGCAATTGCGACTGGATGATTTTAGTATTTGTATGCGAACGTTGGTATGAACTTCACATAATTTGATTGCGAAGTAAGCTATCACATTCACAATCGGTGATTGAATTTCTATATTTTCATAGAATATTTAAAGTGATTTCAGTTAACATATAAGAAGAGGGAATAAAGTTTATAAAGTGCACTGGCGATTTCACAACTCTATAATTGCATATGTAATCAGAAATGTTTCTGATATTTGAGGAGTTTCAAGTTTGTATTTGGAGTTAGCTAAGCTCTTATATTGACTTCGTTTTTGAAGTGTACATAGACACAGTGAATTTTTTTTATTTCCAAGTATTCTAATATTTTCATCTGATCTTAGACACTCGATTTTTGGTATATATTATGCTATAAATTTTACCTGAGCAATTACAGACTTCGGTTCTTTGTCATATAGTATGTTGCCTTCTTCAGTACATCTTTGCACAGGTTTCTTTGAAGTTTTATAATATTTTCAAGCGATCATTTACTATGCTTGTTTTCTGAGTGCAAAGTGCGGTAGGATGTTCGACTCGTTTGTCACGTGTCTGAATTCCTTGTTACAAAATACTCGCGTCTGTCATAAACTTAATTAATGCTCGTGACAAGTTAAAGGAACTTTACCTTATCGATCTCGTTATTTTAGAATATAGTTCAAGGTTTTGAAATTGGTGAGTGTAGTGTGTTAAGAATCTGAACTGCTTTTAAATATGTTTTTTGTATGAAAAGGAATAAATTCTACTTATGTTCAGTATTATCTGATCTTCTAACAACCTGAATTTCTTGGCTGAAATGGACCGACAAGCTATTTGCATTGCAAGGATTGTAATATTTGAATGAGATCACTATTATGGATTTCAACTAATTTGTTGAGAGGAAATTTTATTATATGTTACTACATATTGTATAAAATAGTTTTGTGAAAATGTTTGAAATGTGACACGAACTTCAACAAATCTCTGATTCAGTCTCATATTTGCATCTCAACTGTTCTGAGCTCTTCATTAGTTGAATTTTGTATGTGAACTGCTTTTGAAATCGCTCGTTATCTGGTCCTCAGAGTTTGTTTTTGGTATAGGTAATAGCCTAGAAATTTCACTTAACTATCTTGTTTTGAATTTTTGTGTGATCTAGAAATCAAGGATCATCTGTTAATACAGCTAGAAAGTCTTTCACCGTGATCAGAGATTAAATTTTGTATGCGATCTCTACTAGGAAATTCATTACATTTGTCACGAATTTAGAAAGGAGTAGAAACTTAACGTCTCTCTAAACAGATTGGTTTTTGAGTAAAAATTGTGCTAATAATCTACCCTTACTTGCTTTCAATTGGAATACTATCAGTTAATCTGTCACTACGTACTTTAATTGAGTTGAGAATGTAGCCTAACTTGTCGTGAGTTTGATTTTTTTAGTTAATTACGACAATAATTTAGCGTGATTTGAAAAACAGTTTCCCCTAGACGTTTGGACCATCTATCAAGTGTTTGAATATTATGAATAAAGTGTAGTGGTAATAATTTCAGTTCTTCTGTGTTGGCATTTATCTTTATTTACGAAATCCTTTAGTAATTTTATCAGAATTGTGATGAGTAAGGTTTTCTTTCAAAAGATGCTTCATGAGCTAACATGAGATTCTGCGGAAATTACTGGTGTTTAAAGAGTATCAATTAATCATGTTCTGTCATCGGTTAATGGTATTTGTATGGGAAATGTTATACGAATTTCATCTAATCGGTTCTAATTTTGAATTAACAAGTAAAGAACTCTATGATTTCAATTTCTCCTGTCAACTTTGTATGTGATGTTATAAATGTTCTACGAATCAATAGAATTCCATTATTTGTGTAAACACTGATATACACTAATTTTTCGATGAAGACGGAATTTTAAAAAATTTATTTGATGTATTCATTAGATTACCTTATAAGTGTGAGTTATATGATTTGTGAAGAGTATGAATTTAAAGCGATAAATAAACAAGCAGATCCATCTATACGCTCACCAGATTGTATATGTAGTGATCCTGCAATATCATGCGATTTTTTGTTTGGTGGGCTTTATCTATTTATTCCGATCTGTCACGGTTTTTGATATTTGTGAAATCAACTTTCAATCTCAAAGGCTTAAAAGCCTGATGATATGTCAGTTTAAAAAACTTTAAATAGAGATTTATGAGTGAATTCTACTGATCAACCTTTCAACAATTTTCTCTATTGGTTATGTGTTCCTATCTACTTCTGCATGTTATATGTGTTATTAATACCACGTAATGAGTAATTTTGTAGAAATTTTTATCGCTGTTATCACTGGCTTTCTTTTTATATGTGAACTCTAAAAGAAATTTCATCACATCTGCCTCTTATTAGAATTTTGTACCAAAACTTCACTTGGAACTATATTTGATATTTAAGAGATGGTAATAATTGTATTTTGTGTGCCATGTTCCTCGAATGCTCCTAATCAATTATTTAATATTAGTTTTCTGGTAGAACAACAATAGAATTTAATTTTAATCTTTTAATTCTACGAATGCATTTCACTCTATCTCTTGAAGCATTTTTAGTGACTTTTTTGTAATTTTGGAAATAAAGTATTTGGGTTTTTTTAATAAATTTTTCAATTATTTTAAAACTAGGATTACAGTTTAAAATTACCTATTTACTTACATGTCTTCTTTTTTCCATTAAGTTGCTGTGGTCGTTGTCAGCGTTTTTCATCAGGAGTTGGATGAGGTGTGAATGGTTCTCGGAGTTAGCAGGGCACCGTACTCAATACTTTCGCAAAATTCAAATGTGCTGTTTTTGTTTTTTGTTTTTGGATGTAATTCTACCTTGGCGACACTGTGGTCTGATAACAATTTCTGTATTTTTCGCGCGTGACTGAAATATTTTTCGTCTAAATACATTTATTTTGATATTCACTTTCTGCAGTAAATATATTATGAGTTTAGATGTTGATGCGGTCCATCGACTGGACTAAAATTCCGATATAGATTTCACTCACAGTTTCTAAAACGATATAACCAATCAGTACGTCGCCTTTCTGAATAAGATAATTCAGCCCATTTTTATGGGTAGCCTATACTGCGTTAAAACTAATCACAAATTAAATCCTGTTACCAGGTTGTTATTGTAAGGTGATTAACTTTAGCCTCTCAATTCAGTACAGAATAATTATAGCTAAAATACTATCAGTAAAAATTTATCGAAATCATTTCGTGCAGTTTGTTTCATTTACTGGATTTACACAAACATAAAAGAGAAAAGAGCAATGTCTGTACACTAAAAGAATAACAGATTAAGTTATTATTAAAATGGGTGAAAGGTTATTGCATTGCATTAAACGACCATTCAGACAAAATACATATATATGAACAATTTTATATAGGTAGAGCAGATACTGAGAATCTTTATAATTTATTTTGATAAAACAATAAGCATACTGTCGGGGTAAAAACAAATTCCTCTTTTGTTACTGGAGAAAACTGAGAGCAATAAAAATGATCTTAAAAAAAACTTACAATGAATTAAATACGAACTTAAATATTCTAAGAAAATTTCATATGCAAATTGTAACAGAGCAAATTCCTCTTTTGTTACTGGAGAAAACAGAGCAATAAAAATGATCTTAAAAAAAACTTACAATGAATTAAATTCGAACTTGAATATTCTAAGAAAATTTCATATGCAAATTGTAACAGAGTGTTAAACAAAGTAGTATAACTTGAGTTCTTCGTGGTATCTTGGGTGTAACGGGTTAGGCAAAAGAAACTGTTAGGATTTTTGAAAGGGAAGAGTTTGTTGGAATGTGCGAAAAGGTGATTTTGATCAATTTTTTCCCTATTTATTTCTAATTTCAGTCACGATTGACTTGAAATCTCTAGAGCTATGTAAATCTTGTGTGCTCTGAGAGATATGAAGCTTTTATCACCACGACCGCTTCAATGACAGATGTGGGATAATATTGTAATGGGGACAGGCATGTGTTGTCAACTGCCTGAGGGACTTGTAATTTGTGTTCTATATGCTAAGTGTATTTTTTGTTTGTGAAATTCATAGTTTTATCAGCGGAAGGTGTGAACCGTCGTAGTGTTCTTATAAGTGACCGCATAAAACCGCTACCAGAACAGACGTTGCGGGGGGGGCTGAGACTTGATTCCAGATTCATTATGCCTCCCCGATCCATTGTGGAGGCTCTTAACGCGTTGGATCATGTATCATTAAAGAATAGATATGTGCTAGATAGTTGTAACCTATGTGACTGGAATAGGAGGTGAATAATAACGTCAACGTAAAACAAAACAGTAATTAAATTTCATCGCATTGGGATTGCACGTATTTTCTCGCTACCCAATGAAGATAGCCACTACAACACTGTTCAATGCTGTGCAAATCCCGTATGAGTTATAAATAGCGTAATGCACACAAAAAGTAAATAAACTGCTAATTTAATAAATCGCAAGCACAAGTGAAATATCGAAATTCGACATAGGGTGATTTCTTAAACAAATGAAACACAATGACTAGTATGTTCTGTACACACTTTATTTATGATTAGGTAATATCAAATGGACAATTTAAATATATGTTTCCACAGCTTCAAATACAATTAAAAACAAACAGTAAATTTTTAATTCTATAAAAAATCTTCTTCTTCACACTAAAATGCGGGAATTTATTTTTTGCAACACTCATTTTTTTCTGTTTATGATAAGCTTTTAAAACACACACTGAACACATTCAAGTCCAGTCTGCACCACCAATACATCAACCTGTCCATCTCCGCCAAACAATGATCCATGAAGGTAACGAATTGAAGACTGCACAGTAGTAAACCCATATATTTAACACAGCCGAGGACCAAAAACAAAATTCTGGCAAACTGGAATAGAACTAGCAGAGCAGAAATACCATTTTATTAAACTCATACAATAATTTCATGATGAACAAATATTTCACAAGTCTGAATCAAGGGGTAGGAATCGTTTATCGGTTTTACTTAAACAAACTGACACCCAGTACTCAAGTCACAAGTTCACAAAGAAGGTGACGACCAATTGTAGAACAGTTTATAATACTTCTCACGTACTATTTTATACCTCTCAGACCTCATTCTTCTAGAAATATAAGAACACTGACAACACAGAATCATAAGTATTCTCAAAAAGATTTTTTTGGTCACATTATTAAGTAAATACATTCATAATCAGAAATTAAAGTAACCGTTATGTAACTTAATAACTAGAGGCCTTTGAAGTGAGGTTATGAGAATCTGAAGGGTTCAACTAATCACCAACAGTATGGATCTGAAAGAAGAGGTTCTAGAAATATTTAATGAGAGAACTGTATTTTCATCTGAATCATTTTCATAATTTTCGTTTAGTTACTGTTTCTAAATAATATGGAAAAGACATCTGCGATATAACCTATTTTTTCTGTAGGAGATTACCCTGAAAAAATCCGTGTGCTATTGATTATGATAAATACGTAGCATTTTGTACATATACAGTGGATATAAATCTATAAAAACATCATCAACGAACTCCATAACCACGTATATAACAATAAAGTAACAACCAAAAAACATCTGGAGCGTCCAACTGCATCCGAATCATCACTATCCTAGAAGTAAGGGTGGCGAATAGGGCCTTCCGAACATCCCACGATAGTGGAATTTAGAACGGCTGGAAATTTTAGAATTTTTACAACATAGAATGACATGAGACCATAATAATCATATAGCGTTCTACTAATTCTGTTTTTTTATTATGTTTTGGAAAAGTTTTCAGTAACTTTTAGATCCAAAAATACCGCTATAGGTTTTCTTATTATTAATTCGTAGACACCGCTATCATGCAGTCAGCATTTTCTGCTTACACCTAGGAATTATGCCTCTTACATCGGTTTTATATTGATAATACTTCAGCACAAGAAAACGGTACGACCGCGGAATCAAACATGCATGTTACAACAGTCTCAGAACAGGTTGTTAAAATTTTTAATCCATGATTCAATCACAGTCAAAGTAATTGAAACGCTTTCTGGTCAAATATCAAGAGATAGACTATCATTAGTATTTTTAGTTAAATTTAACAATTTAATTTAGTAGCAATGGTTCTTAAATACTGTCGTCTTCTCCTCATAATTCTTTTTCTGTGGGATACGAAATGATTTTTGGAACGAAGTCTATATTGATTATCGTTCAGTCTAAATCAGTATCTTATTTTTCAATCAAATTATAACATTTCATAATAAAAGACTGTCTGGTCTTTGGATAGTATAAAAACTATATTTTGTATACCCTTTCTCCTTTTTGTCTGATTAATAAGGTCGTTGGGAACGTTGTCCAAATGCAAGCCATAGCTGGAGTCTAACTCGATCTGTGAGTCCCTTATGTTAGACTTTACATGCTATCTGAATTAAATTAGATCTCCGTTGCATTGCTTTTCAAACAGACTCTACGTGGTATTGTCTGCGCAAGATTAGATTGATACAATTTGAACAGCATAAGAGCAACAGTTTCCTGCTTCAGTAGTAAGACCGTTTTCACAGTGCTGATGTACCTGCTCAGAGATCTTATCTCGTAGGAAAAATTCTCCTTAGTTTGAAGAAGTATAATTACCTATTGCCGAATAGAGTGCAACTATGGATAACGGGCCATCAACGTTAAATCATAATTCACCAAGAATGGAAATCCGCGTAGTCTTTCACTGTCCACATGACGCTTTTCATGTTAATGTGATCAAACATCTAAAATTTCGTCGTAATGATAGAATTTTTCATTTTTCTTCCATGAATCCATCTTGGGTATCTTCAATATTAGCTCTTATCTGTTTTCATAAATCCACAGCTCCATTAAACGCTTAGAATTCTCAATGTTACATATGTTCATAACTAGGTCATATTTTTTATTATAACTTCGTACCATCCGCAGTTAAATCATTATTAAACTTTAGTAACGTTTTTCAGTTGTGAGGGGATATCAGATACCTTACAGACCCATATACTGTGTGGTGATCAGCAAACGACTGCTAAGAACATAACTGAAATACCCAGTGAAGTATTCAATTAATCGTGAAACTGCACGTAGGCTATACGTTTTTAACACACTAGTGATCCTTCCCTGTGAGTGTGCTGGTCGCACACTAGGCGAGTGAGTCGTCACGGGAGACCACCAAATTCAGGGAACCGTTCGCGGGTCACGTGCAGTGGCGAGGCGGTGGTGATGAAGGCTGTGATGGCGGGCTGCCACCTCCAGCTGCCCCCAGGCCACCGCGTCCACGAGCGTCAAATGGAATTACCGCCTCCGGCCAGCCAGCCTCGATTCGATCGATCGATAACGCCCGTCGACTCGATGGATCTGCAGTCAGTGTGGGATGGGCGTGGGACCAGCTTAATCCCCGGCGGCGGAAGGCTTCTTGGCTAGGCCGCCAGCTTCGTCTGAAACACAAAACAGGGGACGAGTGAGTGTTGAAGCTGATGAAGTGGGTGGAGGCGCAGCAGATTTGAATCTCAGCAGCACTTGCAGATATTCGAAGAGCTGTTTCAACATTACACGTTATTAGCTACAAAAGGAGCACGAAATTAAATGACTGCTTCATTCAAATAGAGCAACAATCTAATTAGACAATCTGTTGGTAGGCAACGCTATACTGACTGTTTCCAGCTAATCATAAAAGACGAAAATGCAGTTTACTTATTCACGAAGTGTCTCAATCCCCCAGAGTGACTCAGAGTGCTGAGGCGCCGCAGACTGGATCGGGAGGTACAACGGGACAGGGCACGAGTCCAGACCCTCACATACTGGCCGTCCTGATTGCCGTTGTTAGGTGTTTTTTCCGCAATCATCTGGATGAATGCTAGACCGTTGCCCAATCTCCGCCTCATAAACTACACATGCCACAAATAAAAATACAATTTTCATACAGATCACACCAAGTTACACGTTGGAGGTTCTGTCTCAGAAATGTCTCAATTTTCGGGGCATCACCGTTCGGTTATTTTACTAGATGTCAGGTACTCTACGTGTAGAAGATACACTTTCGTTGCAGAACTCGTAGCGCCTTCTTGGAAAGCAGTATAGAAAACTAAATGTCCCCTGCAGAGCCCGGAATATTTTTTCCGTTACTGCTGCGCTATACTTCACTTCTGCTAAATCTTTGTTTCCTTATGTGGTTCGTATTCCAGGTAAAACTACAGGTCCAGTTATGAAGTAAATGGAATGCCCAACAAATCAAAACACTGCCACTCGGAAGCGAAATTACTTTTCGGGATCTCATCGGCAAAAAGTGCCATACGATATTTCTGGTTTTTACTGAAGCGCTGAAATAATGAATAGAAAAAATTTTAACTGTTACTCATGCTTCACAATGTTCCAAATGTGGTTTCATATGATTGTTGACTGTTCCTTAAATTATGGCGTCAATGAGGAAATTCCAATTTTATTTCTTCTACCCTTGGCGTTATAAAGATGTCTTCTATTGATATATTTCTGTTCGTTTTGGACGCAGGAGCAAAGGTAAGTTCAAAGAGAAGATAAGCAAATACAGACCGAGCGTGATGGGTGAGTGGTTAATGTTTTGGCCTCGCATTCGGGAGGATACTCGTTCGAATCCCCTTCCGGGCATCCACATTTGTGTTTTCCATGCTTTTCCCAAATCACCCCAGGCGAATGCTGGGATGCTTCCTTCAAAAGGCCATGGCCGAATTCCTTCCCGTTCCTTGCCCCCAATCCCATCCCGCCTCTAATGACCTCAAAGTCGACGAGGCGTAAAGCCATAAGTAAAAAAAAAACAAAAAAACAAATACATCTGTTACTAATCAAATAAATGCGTTTAATTTGTGGACAGACGAGTTACGTGTAGCAATCACAAAGATCTTTTGGAAATGATATTTGAGTCTTTCCTGGCGTTCTGGTTCTAAAAGTTCTTTTCGCATGTTCAGCTGGATAAGATTTATCATGCACGATGTTACAACAGCTGTTGGAAATGATACCACGTAAGTCCTAAGAAGAATCCTTCAGTACAAATATCTATGCAATGTAAGATCATCATTATTATAACAGGACTAGAATTATTGGTGACAAAATATTCTAAACGTATTCAACTGTGAAAATACTTCAGTGCCAATGGATAAGATACTTAGATATATTTAGAGATATCTAGTTAAAAGGGATAAATCTTTCCTACCTCGGGATGGTATTTTTCCCACTGTCGTATGACACACGAATGTTTCGTATGCAAACCATACCTTACAATTAGAGGGTATGTCATCGCCTGCAGGGAAGTCAAATAATGAATGCATCAAATAACAGATAAGTCTTAGGCAAAGCAAGATCGTAACTCATATTCTTATTACATAATTGTTCAAAGTAATTTCCTTTTTTTTAAATTTTACACATTATTTTCAGTTTTGTAATTATGACCAATAAAGGTGCATGCATCTTGAAGAATGTATTCAAGAAACAATATACAACAGTGAAGTAAAAAAAATTGCTAATGCCATTGTTTACGGGGATAACCATGAAGGATTCGGTCGCCAAGTGACAAGAACATTAATTTGTGCGCAGCCTGTCTCTGTAGTGGCTGGATGTACAGTTCAACGTGGAATCTGAAGGCAGAGCGTCCTAGAATACTCATATGAACCAGGCAAATTCCCCGGAAATTCTTGGGTTCTTCGGGACTCGAAACTAGGACCACTAATTACAATCAAGCGCCTTGGTGTCTGACCATCCAAAGAGCCCTGGTTGCATAACCAGCCTCGGCTAGAATTATCGGGGGACCTGAATTCGGTCTTTACCTGTGGTAGAACTTCTTTCGTATATGTGAAAGAACTAGAACGCTTCTGTGATTCAGGTTCCAAGTTGAATTGTAGAGCCTCTTTTAGCGGAATGCTTACTGGCTTAATTTCTGTGGCTTAACCAGGTTGCGCATCCCGTACGAAATTCTGTCTCTGCGTAATGAAGTATTTAATTATCACTAGTGTGGGTTAATATACCTGTAAATTGGTGTACCGATCGTGGTGGAGTAACGGTTAGCGTTCTGACCTCGCATTCGGGAGGACGGCGGTTTGAATCCCCGTCCGGGTATCCAAATTTGGGTTTTCCATGGTTTCCCAAATCACTCCAGGCAAATGCCGGGATGCTTATTCCCATTCCTTGGCCCCCCCCCCCCCATCCTTTTCCGTCTCTAAAGACCTCGCTTTTAGAGAGACGTTAAGCAGATAAAAAAAATATAAAAATATGTAAATTGGTTCCATGTCACAGCTATCTAACAAAGGAATATGAAATTTGATGTTCGTTTTGTAAGTGTATTAGTTACAATTATACTAAATCATATAATGATCTTGTAGCAAACTTGTACCTAGAAACGTAAAAAAGAAAATATTAAAGGCAAGTAAGTAACAGTTAAATATTAAATAAATATTACATCGCTATACTTCTCTTACTGAAAAAAAATGTAATATAACTCCAGTGACAGTCAATTGTAAACAAATATTATTGGTGTTATTGGTAAACATCAATTAAATATCTCAGTTTACCAGACTTATAACGGAAATACAGAAAATAAAGCCTGAATACAACATAAAAGTTAAAATTTATCAGTGTCGATACCACACACGTAAGAAATTTATTGTTAATGCCCTCATTAAAAAATCATCAGAGCTGACTCTAAATCTAAATCCAACAGGATTGTCATCATTTGTTTGATACCGGATGTTAAAAATTATTATTAGACTCCAAGTTCCTCCTCACTGGTCACATTAGCAATTTCTTATCAAGTGTCCTTATTGTTTATATTCGTGCAGGTCCATTTGTTTTCAATTCATTAGTACCTTTGATACACTGTGTAATATCCACTACGATTCGATTATTCACTGAACATCGAAGTGATATTCTGAATTTCGACTACTGAAATTATTAAGCTATTAAATGAGCATTACGAAATATAAGTTGAACCTACGGGAAGACATTAATTCTTATTTAACATAAAATCACTGATAATGGGAATCATGATGTAGGAAATAAACACTAATTACTAGGTCGACATTCAAGGAGGAATCCTTTCTTGTGGGGGATGCAGGGAACAGTCATAGCACCAGTTCCTATGTTGCAAGTAATCACCAAGACAACAGTAAGTAATCACTTTCACGATTACTTTCCAAGAAGATAAAAACAAACCACTTCTTTAGTAACATTGAACATCAATGAAACAATACTCAGATTAACGTAGATTGTAAAATAACTTTCTCCGTATGATGACATGCAGTCCTATTTTCACTCCCTGGTAAACACGTTTTTCAGTCCCAGATAATCAATTCGCTTAACTCAAGATCATGAGAGAGATAGGCACTTCCATCAACAGCCGCATTATCCAATGTTCGATTTTTCTTCCATCATAGAACTTTTCAATTTCCGTTGCAATTTCCCCCCGTAAATTACGCTTTATCGTCGTGTTTCTACTTCTGTATAGCTTTATTACATACACTTATTTTCTATGGATAAAAACTTAATAGCAAATATTTTCTACGAAGACTTTAAAAACATTTTATTGTCAGCGAAAGCAATATTTATCAACAAGAGATGGAACAAAATAACTCATTTTCATAAATTCATGTTGTCAGACGCATCATAAAGGACTGGAGCAGTAGAGAATTGAGCGAAAGTTTTCCAATCTGAAATAGGCGATCGCAATACTGCGCTTCATCTATTTCCCATGGCTTTTAGTACACTCTAGTAAAATGTGTTAATTCTCTACAGTAAACCCTCGGTAAAATCTGCCTTATTCCGGTCTCAGAATTTCTTCTAATTCCGAAGAAAATTACATTATCCAATTGCTTAAAAGTGAACCTGTAAATATAGAAAAAAACTGACGAATTATCATATCAGTTCTTAACGCTAGTGTATATAAAGTAAATGAAACTATTGGAACGGAATCTACGCCGCGGTCGATCAGAGGGTCACTTAGACAATGTTTCCGCGGGATAGCTGGCCACCTGTCCACTTGTAGGCTGATGCGTTGCGGGCCTGTTACAGAGCTCCGCTGGCGTGCCGCCGACCCCGTTGCGGGTTCGGGCGGCATGTAATGCGTCTGTCGGCGACCGCACCGCCCCTAAATCAGCCCCGCCTAATAACGTGGCCGCAACCCGCTATGCAGCCAGCCAGCTAGCGCGGCCAGGGAGTTGCGGTACCTGGCACGGGGACACCGGCCACTACCGGTCCCCTCCCCACGACTGTGTAAAATGGACATCAAGATTTATACGAGTGGCGGCGTGTGGGTATAATGAAATCCTCATAGAGTAATTCTGTTATTCACCTTAACATCTTTAACTTGATACACATACTCGTTTTTTTTCTCTCTAAAGTTCTTTACCTCCGCAGGGAATCGTTGGTTCAAACCCGTACTGGAAATAATCATAACAGTCTTTGAT
This sequence comes from Vandiemenella viatica, assembly GCA_031002005.1. Classification (NCBI taxonomy): domain Eukaryota; kingdom Metazoa; phylum Arthropoda; class Insecta; order Orthoptera; family Morabidae; genus Vandiemenella; species Vandiemenella viatica. Next base: position 146,683,109 of record JARYHS010009186.1, on the reverse strand, counting down.
TTGTTCTTATGAGACAAACTAAGACGCTGCGTGGTTCATATGCCACTTAAATTTGTAGATAAACCAAGACAGAGATAGAATGCGCACCAAATCGAAATTCTGTTGCCAGATACTACTAATTTCCTTTGCCCCTTATCAACAAGTACAACAATTCTGCACATCTGAAATCGTAACCTCTCTTCCTTATTACGAAAGATTCTACTTTTAAATATCTGTTTCTCAGCCAAAACTGTAATTTCAAGCATGCTATTCGTTTCGTAAATTGTCTTTTCACTTAATTTGCAACATCACAACATGACAAATGTTGCTGCTTCTTTAATATCAGTCTTCCCACTAACCTAAATTGCCGTCTGTTGCGTTGTATGTAACCTAAAAACAGCATTATTAAGAGTATTCGTTTATATGAAACACTCTTTGCTGCTTCTAATATGCTCATAATATATCTGTAATGCTTAGATCAATTGTACCTACAGTGCAAAACTGATAGCATGTGTGGTAAATTTTTCAGTGTATACTTCTTTTTCCATCAACTGCTACTGCACTTCATATGCTTATTTTTATGGCTTTACGTCACGTTGACATCGAGGTTATTAGAGGCGAGAAACGACTGGAGACATGAAACTGGCATTAATTCGGCCAATAGAATGTAAGTTCAAAATTTAAAGGGCATCGGTTGCTTATATTGTGGAGAATGGGAAGTTGGTTTTTTTATATATTTTCTGAAAAAATTCACTGAATGTTATGATGTATATCAACTACAAAAAAAACTGCAATCATATATTATTGAAACCATAACCAGTAGCAACTACTGTTTGACTTTACGAAACTGAAAATTATTAATTCTTTTACATGTATCTGTATATGAATAAAAAACTAACTTACTCCACTACCCGAGGGTTGGTTGAATCCCCTCAAAGGAGGCGTACTAAGCCATTTTGTCAGAGATTTGATGACCAGTTCCTTTCCTCTTGGATTTACAGTTTAACGTAATTGAACGTGCTGACGTAATCAAACAACTCTAAATATTTCTTAACCTCACAAACATTTGAAAACAAGCGCCTTAGCCACCTAGCTAGCAGAACGTGCAGATCACGAATACGAGGCATTAAACTGATCAAGAGGCCGACGAAAATATGAGAAGGTAAAAATAAATTTTCTTTGGATCTGAACTTGACTTCCAAAGCCATCCTCCTTAGAGTACTTTGTATTATGTATTCAATGAAGATGGAATCTGAAAAGTCATGGCTAAAATAATACATCATGAATTTATGGTGAAAGCACCTTATTTTGTATTACTCTTTAGATCTAATCTAACGGTAGAAACTAGGAATAAAACGATACCACTGAGGTATTGATACTTTTACTCGATACGGTCGTAAATCATCGATACTTATTCTGTATTCATTGAAAAGTATCGTTACTTACTCGTATTGATTTTTCGTAGTGAAATTTGGAATAAATAAAAAAAACAGTATGTAATAAGTAGTCTATTGATAGTCATAAAAATATATATTTATTTGACGAAAAATATTTACTACATTTTCACCTTACTGATCGTTACAGAACTAATATCTACTAGGACAAAATAAAACTAATTTTATGAAAAAAGTCGGTTTTTGTAGTGCTCCCCAAAAATATTTGTTTTTCTAAGAGTTTGCCTGTTACACGATTTCTGGATGTAATCACTGTTGCGCCAGCTTTGGAAAAAAGATTTTCACACGGTACAGAGGTACTGACAATGTTTAAATAAATTCGCGCTTGTTTGTATAAGCATGGAAATACGGGCTTTAATTGCTCCCATATCTCTAGTGGGTTGGCTTTTAAACTGCAGACTGGATTAGCCAAATAAATTGAAACCTCATCGGCTTTTGAGTTAGCTCGGCGCCGCTTTTGGCCAAATGCAAGTTGTTTCTGGTGTAATCAAAAATCAAAATCTTCGTGGGTTGCTTCTTCTTCAGATCCACTGGTTGACATTGTCGGATCTTCTTTAATAATATTATTTAATTTTTGTATCGTACTCCCACAAGCACTTGCATCTTGAAAATTTTTGAAACGTGGGTCTAAAATTGTTCCCAAAGCTGCAAGGGTGTTAAATTCAATGAGACCAAATCTTTTTTTACATTCAGCCAGTAGTTTTGTTTGCAACTGAGTGACACATTCTATTGATGATGAAATTTTTTTTATCTGCGACGTCAGACAATTAATCATGGGTATGATTTTGAATAAGGTAACATGATTCTGGCCTGAAGATTCTCTTTTGACAAATTCGAATTGTTGTAACAAGGGGACTACCTGTTACAATATTTCAATTTCTTGTCCAGTCACCAATTCAAGACCATCTGTAGCATCGAGTAAAAGCTGCGTAGCAATTTTCGACATATCTAAAAATCTATCAATCACATAATATATTGAATTCCAACCTGTCTTAACGTAAAGAATACATTTTTAGTACATCCCTCAGGAACTCCAATATCGATCTGTATTTTTCTTAATTTGTCTGATTGTATAACACTGTTCTTGACCCTTTTAACAATTTCTCTAACTTTATTTATAATGCTCATAATTGCAGGTGTAACATTTTTCAAAGAGGAATCTACTGTTCTTTAGGCCGGATATAGACAAACGAGTTTGCCAACAACACAAACTTACAAAAAGAATGTGTCGAAAAAAATTCAATAATGACAACCAAAAAAATATTCTTTACAGTGTAGATGAGCGTTTATTGTTTCAATTAACGTGTTAAATGAAATCATGATAATCGTGATATTGGTATACACACCGATACGAGTACTTTTGAAACATACCTACTTGATACTTATTTTTAAAGTATCGATACAAAAAGTACTTGGTATCGGAAGGAATGTATCGAGTAAGTACTTGTATTTACTCGTATCGTTTTATCCCTAGTAGAAACTTCCATCTATCTGAAAACGGCGTATACTTTATACAAATGTGTTTTGTGTTATTCTGCTACTGTAACGGGTTATTTTCACAGTCTTTGAGGCGAAGAGTTAAGTTGATTCGCTTGAGTCACAGGTGTGAAAAGAAAAGTGGCACGTACATCCATTCTGTAGATTCATACCACAGTCCATTCAACTTTGACATACTCAGTCAATCTGGTAAGGTAATCGTTTTAAGCCAACACATCAAACAAACATTTAAAAATTAATTTAACGTTTAATTTGATACTGTTATAAGTTTATTTCAATAATTATGGCTAGAAAATTTATTAAATTCGACTACCTTTCCATCCTTTACGACTACAATAGTACAGAGACATTTTCCAAAATTGACAGCACGGTGGTAGGATGAAAGAAAGTAGTGAATATAAAACTGCGCCTATCTAAGTTCCAATGGAATTTTACAACTCCGTAGTTTTTGGTGTATACAATTTATATATTAAAGTGGACTGAGATGAAATTGCGGCGGTTTTCTCGCTTACATAGCAGTCAGGGATTCACGCAAAAATAACTTGACGAGTTGCGTCCTTTCGCTTCGTTTTTTTTTTTTTTTTTTTTTTTTTTTTTTTTTTTTTTTTTTTTTTTTTTCTGTCGGCATATGAAACTTTATTTCAAAAAGATTAATCATGGTACAATGTACTCTTTTTTTATTGAATTAATAAATTTTAATGTTAAATAATAGAAATCAACAGTTAACAATATTTTAGTTAACAAAATAACATTAATTAAAAATTTCGAAACTACCTTAAATATACACTTCTGTTTTTTTTTTTTTTTTTAACAATATATATATATTATTCACAATAAAGTGTTACATTTATAATACATAAAATTACTTACAATTCATTAGTAACATGATTAACGTAAGTCAAAGATACTGGTCTCTCATCCTTAACCTTGATGTGTACGCCCAAATATGTAATTTAGATTTATATATTTTATCATCCTATAATTTGTGAGGTTATAGCATTTATCAAAAAGTCTCCGAAATTATCTTTGTATTTTGTTGACCTTTTCATCGTCCACCTCTTAATTTTTTTAAACAGACAAACCGACTGCGAGAAGTTTGCTCCCCTGTATGGACACAGGTGGTTCATATAAACTGCCTTCCTGTGACAAACATTTGTGGTAGAGCTGGGCAACTGCCCGAAGGCGTCGACCACATTACTTTTGCAACACCAATATTAAGTAGTGTATCAGTTATATTTATGAATTCTTATTAATCTGAAAGCAGGATATGCAGTCCTCGTATGCCACGTTAAAGGTCTGAGCTATTTTTATGCAAATATTGGCTACCGTTCTGTGTCCGTAAAGAATAGAACAATCTACCCATTAGCGTATACAAAATATGGAACTTTTTGAAAGAATTCTGAAGAAAATTCCTATAGTGTATGAGATAATCTTGGTCATCTATCCAACTTTTAGTTTTGGCTTACCTCTACTGTTTTGTGCGTGGGTAATATCAACCGAAGACCATGATTTCCCTACAGCAGGTTAAGCTGTAAAATTTAGGTTTTCGTTAAGTTACGAGGAACGAGTTGGAGTGCCCCTCTTCTTTCAAATCTAATTTAGTCAAAAACATTATGCAACGCTATTATTATCGGGCTATAGAAAATCTAACTGGTTTCGCGACCAAGAAGCTCCAAGTAAATGCCAGTAATAAATAAAATCGCGTTCTGATTAAATCACTTGTTATTTTAGCACATTTAACATCAGAGAAACCCAAAAAATCAGTTACAACCAACAACAATCGAAATCCGCAACCTGCCAAGTGAAGTTATAACTACATCGTTTTAAAACAAAGCCGACCTCACACATACACATTAATTCGTTAGTAGGTGGAGAAAATTCCAGGCTGCGATTCATAGGTCGAATCTTGAAAAATTGTAATGAACAAACGAAGGAGATAGCGTACAAATCTCTTGTGCGTTCATATTTGGATTATTGTTGTGCCATTTGGGACCCGTTTCATAAGGGGTTGATCGAAAGTATAGAGAAAGTACAGAGAAGAGCCGCTCGATTCGTGACCGCTTGCTACAGTCTTTATGAAAGCGTCACAGAACTGATTAGTAGACTAGGTTGGAAGTCTTTAGTAGATAGACGACACACGTTTCGTTTAAACTTATTGGTAAACATGAGTACTCCCACTTTCAATTTTGAGTGTAGTGAAATACTTCTTCCACCAACCAATTTGAGTCGGAAGGACAGGAAAGATAAAATTAGAGAAATAAGGTGCCGGACTGATTCTTATATGAATTCTTTTTTCCCTCGTACCATTAGGGATTGGAATGCACAGCAAAGAGATTAGCTTTGGTGCTGAGCACCCTCTGCCACCCACAATTTTGTGAATTGCAGAGTATATATGTAGATGTAGATATGTATGTAGACCTCCATGAGAATGACTCACAAGTAGCCAGCCTCTGGTCGGTGTCTCTAGGGAGACTTTTCATCTAGTCTGTTACCAAGAACAATAACATGATAACTCTGTGTGCTGTGGAAGAACTACAATATTAGCCTCCCACCCGCATCTGTCCGTGGGGACACATGGCAAGTCAAACCAACTTTTTCCCTGCTAATTAATGCTCTGACAATCCCCCGTGGCTCACTTTCAGCGCTTTTCGATTAAATTCCTGTCGTGTTAACAGGTTTCTCTTCGCCGAATAATGTCCAATTTTTCTCTTACCATTCTGTTAATCCGCAGGATTGCCTCCGCCTCTTTCAAGCCCAGCAGCAGTCAATACTCTTCACAAACATTCATTGATAAAAGTAGGAACTTGATTAAAGCTTCAAGTCTGTAAGCGCTGATGCATACATATTTTGCCTTCATTACGATTGTAATTATTCCAAACAAAATACGGCCGAACGTGATCTGTGAGTGGTAACGCTCGGGCTTCGCCTTCGGGAGGACGTGGGCTGGAATCCTTCTGCAGCCATTCAGATCTGGATTTTCCATGGTTTCCCCAAATCACTCCAGGCTATGGCAGAATTCCATCCCGTTCCTTGCCCCCAGTTCTTTCCCGCTTCTAATGACGCCGACGTCACCGGTGTCTAAAGCCAAAATCAAAAAACAACAAACAAAAATCAAAAACAAATAAAACAAACACGGATCTGGATAATGACCGGCAATACTCAATTATTAATAGTCGCATGACGTGTTGTCGTGGGAACACCAGTGATAGGGGGAAGAGACATTTATGCTATAACTAAGATGACCAGGTTGATTTCGTCAATTATAATATCTCATCGAGGTAGGTAACCTTCATTTTAGTATACAGTATACTGTAGATAGCACAGTAGGCCTATTCACATACAGATTTAAGCTGATATTTGTTATTTACTCAAAATAAAAAAGTAATTTACTTCAGTCATTTTCAATACAATCTCCCTCCATCTAAACCCATTCGCATAACGTTTAGGGTTGCGTAACTTCTGAATGAAAACCGGAAACCTAATCGAATCACTTTTTGTCCGTCTGTATGACTGTCTATCACTGCCTATCACTGACTCTTAAGTTCTGAACCATTTAACTAAAAAATTTGCGTTTGCTCACTATTTGGATTATTACTACTCCAAATACGATTATAATGTAAAATTTTGAAAAATAAAGGGGGTGAAAATAAGTGTAAAGTATTTAAAGCGAACTGGAAGAAACTTTTCAAGATAACCTTCACCGGTATGAAATGGAATCTGGCAACACCTCATTTCTCAAAAATATTTAAATTATTTTTCAACTTGAATTTACTTGCTCCTGGCGAAAAGTAAAAATTCGATTTCCCTATTTACTTATGAAACTACTGGACGAAAGACACTTTCATGATTTACAGGGGCACAGAATCTCTTAAAAATTACAGTAAAACTATTATATTTCCAATTGCTAAATTTAATTAATAATTTTAACAATTAGATTTTTCAATAGACATTTCTTCAATTCTTTTATATATATACCACTTGAAGCAACAGTTTTTAAAGCGATAAAGAACTCCGTTTAAAAATCACTTTATTGCCATTTCAAAGTAAAATGTGGTTTGATTCATTCGTTATTAATTACCACACACAAATATGGATTAGGTACAAACATAAGTTCTTGGGGTCGTCAAAATTTCGTTGCACCTAAATATTTGTTGCCTACAGTCTGTCCACTCATAAGAATTTATTGATATATTTCAGATGGCTGAACAGGTTGATCCCAGCGCGGAACCTGAAGCCATACAAACTACTCCAAGTTGATGAATGTGGACGTAGCTGAGATTTTTGACTGCTCCTTGTCGGCCGTTTGGCTTCATGTTATTGTCAAGGACGAAGTATAAAAAATATTTGCATACTACAGACTTGAAGAATGAAGAAACAGAAATTTAATACATAGATTATACTCGATATTGCGAAATAGATCAATATGGAACCCTCAGCGCACGAGAATATCTCGCAGTTGGCCGATTCTAAGGCTAGTTTTCCCAGTCAGCCATTGATCATGTTGTAGAAATTATTGATAGCCTCTCTCAAATTTCTGATAGTTTCACGTATTCTTTCACAAGAAATTCTTATTAATGAGTTACATGTTGACATGCACTTGTACTTCAGCCGTACCTATTAAACAGATAACAGTTATTTCATCACATGATTCAGTACCAACTACAAAGTTCATTAGATAGTGATTAGTTAAATATAACACCAAAGATACCACAATAGACATTCATTTTGTATTCATATTTACACTAATATCAAGTCCAATTTTCCAGTTTTTTATTTATACTTTACATTTATCGCCTTTTTATAATCGTAATAATTTTCGGAAGAATGCAGCAGTAAGCTTTTACGAGAGCTATAAATTTTGATCAAATTTTACAATCCCCCTTGAAATTCCTTAGTTTATTTAGTCATTTTGCCTTACAGACAGGATGCAACATCTTGAGATTCGTCCATAGTCTCTTGATATACCAAGAATTTCTTACGTTTTATATTTTGGCTGTGCGTCCCATTCGCTAAAATAAAAAGTCAACCCAAACCGTCCACGATTAATAACAAATAGATTGTAAGATATATTTACTTTGTTATAATGCCTTTGCAGTTAGCTCGGTGGAACTGCCTTTCGGCGTTTCTGATTTCAATAGCGTGTGGCATTTGTCAACTGCAAATCACTCTGTGATTAAAATGAATAAAACGTGAGGATTCATCAAAGCATAGAGTGGCAATTGATTTTAACAGTGATATTCGAATGTAATTAAAGTATTGATAGTTATGTGGCTCAACTTGATACAGTTGAATGATCATAAGAATCATAATTATTCCACTGCCCTATCAAACCGTAATTTCATTCCCAAAAGAGTGTACGAGAGGCCATCCATTCCATATCGCTGGCTGCATCAGTTGTCCCGCTATCAATACCAGTTGGTCTTTTATCATAATGACTTCAAATGGCAAATATTTAATTCACGGTCTTCAAACTAATTCCCTGTCATTTATGTTTCTTCTTATACTCGTCGCAACAATATATGACGAGTTGCTAGAAGTTTGATACTGATGCTTCTCCTTATGCGCCTCTTCACATATTGGATGATTTGTAATATTCTAACTTTGCTGTATTCCAATATGCCGTTAGTGATAATTAAACAATCTAAGCATCAAATATCCTCCTAGCAAAAACTTACACAATTTGAGGCCTAATCCTTTGATCCATATGAGAATGGCCTCTCTTTCACTTTAACTATTATCTCTTCCTTTTTAAGCTTATGAATGGTTGAGCACTGATAAGAATAACGACACAAAACAAGCAGTGTGTTTGTACTAATAAGTTATGAAGTTAATTTAGTTTGATATTTTCGTGAACTTAATCAATGTATTTTCATTTAGACATACATTGTCTCCTACCATAAACCAAAATAGTCCTCCGGTCCTTACTTTAATAGTCACTATCTGATTTATTTCTGCGTGTTATCAATGTTTCGGCATTGCATAATAAAATTACAGGTATATCCTATAGTTATCAGTTCCCTGTTCTGATCAGTTGCTTTGTTACGTAGTCCCACTTCTTAAAACTAAAGCCTGTATTATCTGCCCCGGTCAGTGTTATGATCAAGTATAGCTAATCCACATCCCCAGTTTCTTGCTGTATTTAATTCAAATAAAATTTCACTGCTTGTTTTTTCAGCTCGAACCTATACAATACAATCTCAATTCTGACGATACTAAATGTCACTTCTGTTGTTGCAGGCGAAAATGCTATTAGTAATCTTGCTTTTCGTGGTTTTCATTTTTATTTATTCATCATACCGAGAGTGGTGGGTGAGCGGTTAACGCTCTTGCTTCGCATTCGGGAGGACGCAAGTTCGAATCCCCATCCGGGCATCCATATCTGGGTTTCAATGATTTCCCCAAATCACTCCTGCGAATGCTGAGATGCTCCCTTCAAAATTCCATGGCCAAATTCCTTCCCGTTCCATGTTTCCAGTCCTTTCCCGCCTCTAATGACCTCCAAAAGTAATGAAATAGGAAGATACGTCTAGATGGTCGTAACAACGCCAAGAAAATAATAAACGTGTAGTGTTGGGGCTTTTATTTTTACTCTCGTGAGTCGTGTGAAAGGTTGTCTGACGGATTATGGCCATACGACATGAATAAACAGTCTTTCAACGCAGAATGATGGCACTAGGTGCATGGGGCATTCTATTTCGAAAATTGTTCGTGAACTCAACATTCTTCGATCCACAGTGCCAAGAGTGTGCCGTGAATAATTAAATTCCAGCACTACCTCCCGTCACGGACAACGAGACTAGCTTGGATCACAGAACAACAACGGTCAAAATGGCACATACGACAGACGTCCGTGCGACTGTGTAGCGAAATGCGGTGTTGATGGAATATAGCAGCAGAACACCGACGCTAACAAAACGCCATCTGCTGCTGTGACTCTCCTGGGCTCGTAAACATATTGATTCTGACACTAGATTACTGGAAAAAGATTACGTGGTCGCATGAGTCACCATTCCAGTTCGTAAGAGCTGATGGTAGGGTTTGAGTGCGGCGCAAAAATCAGTGTGCAAACTTACGATTGCTGCATCCTGGTATGGGTTGTGTTTACATGGCATCGACTGGCACCTCTTCTCAAACCCAGCCAACCATTAATCAATGGTTAGTTTCATCTACTTGGAGACCCTACACATCTGAAGTAAATATTCTTTTGTTTGAGAGTTGGTGAGAAAAAAATTTGTGTGAATATATGTGTGTTTGTGTCTGTGTAAGTAAGGATAGATATTATATAGTGAAGTAGAGGTTGTGGATCAAATCACCTGGAATAAAATTCGCAGCAGAAAAATATTCTATATATTTTCTATAAGGCTCTTTGCATCGCGTAATTTCCCTACTGTCAGTTAAGTAGCAAGCAACTAATTAACGGAAAACATATCGAAACGTGGAGTAACTACCATGTCTGACTTGTTATTGCACCTGTTACATAACGTAACTAATCGAGAATTCAGAAGTTTATACTCACAATTAAAATCTGGCGTCCATTCCGGTAGCTTGCTAGCCTCGCGTTATAGGGGTCGCTGGTTCGAGTCCGACCTCACGGATGAGTGGTTTTAATTAACTATTGTGTTTGTATTGTATTATCTATACCATATAGAATCTATAATACATAATGACTTAGTACTAACTGTATGGTCTCGTAGCGAAGTGTTAGTTTTTTAAAAAGGAAATTTGTTGTGTTTTGTTCCTGATAAGTTTCCAGCCATGTTTCCGAAAGAAAGATTTTTTTTTTTTTTGCATCATTAAGATTTTGGCAATGGATGATAAAGATGTAATATCTGACATAAAATTGAAGTCATATCCTTTTTTTTTACATGTGGTGTGGAGTCTTTTAGATTCCTATTGCAATTTATTTTACCCGTATGCTTCTTTTGTCCATTATAAAATCTCACCATATAATAATAGTTACAATATATAATGCATCTGAAATCGAACCCGCATCGTTGAGTTAGAGCCTAGATTCGATGACAGCGATAATACAACGTCAAATTTTGTTAAAATAGAACGGGATTACTCATCAGCCTTTCGCCTAGCTATAGAAAAAGTTTAATTCTAAAGAGATACATAATCTGAAATTCCTGTACAGTACCTACCACATTTGATGCTAGGATTGGTGAGGTATACGTAGTTTTATTGCTAAATTAAATGATTCACATGGTATTTTTTCCTCTTAGTAAATTCATGAAATACAGGGATTGGTTCTGTGCAACAAACTTTAACACCTTTTGATAGCATAAAATCAGAACATTTTATGTTTCTAAAAAAAAAATTCAAAATTATTTTATGTGCAGAAAGTAGTCACAAATAATCAGCAGTATTACTAACACCTATATCACCTTCCCAAGCTGAGCGATTTATTTTCTTAGACTTCCGATAAAAGTAAAGTACCAAAATATGACCATATTTCTGTATTAGCTTAATACATGGTAAAGTCACAAAAATTCTGGAAACCCCGTTGAAAATGTGCGGGAATTTTTCCCAGACTGTGCATACGCGTTTACTGCTTTTTCCTCAGCGTCGTAAAGAACTTCGCTTTCCAAAACCCCACCCCATTACTCCTCCGATATAATTACAGCCTCCTCTTTTTAATCTCCACGCACACACCGCAACTGCTGTAATTAAATTACGCCGCTTAAATAAATCAACTTAAAACCGAAACAGTGTTATATTCCGCAGCTAAACGCGACCCAGACACACTGCCGGGGTCGAATCAACAAAATTAAACATTTACCGGCCCTGTGATAAATATTCCGCAGGGCATTTAAAATGTTTGTTCCCGGGTTTTCGAGCGCGTTACACTAACCCCGCATAATAAAGCTATCGAAAATGCCCTGAAAGTGTTCCCATGTATAAGCACGCATTCGGCCGGATTGTTCGTTCGACTTGTCTACCGTGACGGCCAGTTATTCACGACTGCATACATACACATTGTTTTTTTTTTTGTGTGTCCGACTGTGGTTCGTCCATTGTGTATGATCCCCTCTGAAACTGTTTCCACTGCAAAGCAAGTAATTAACGGAGTTCCACCACATACAAAACAACAGTGAAAACGACCAACTGCTCTAAATGTGATGTTGCAGCTCCAACGTCCTCATACTATATAACTTTTTTCAGCCAGTTCTGTGGTGGAACGTTGCACAGAATGCAAAGTATTCCAATTATTACTAATCAACTTGAATAATTCTGTGCTATAGATGTCACACAAATCCAACCATATTAAAAATGTATAAAAACAAGTGTATTATGTGTATATTAAGTAGAAAACAGATTAACGAACACGGACAGAAAAATAAAATAAAATTATCAGACAAAAAATTGTGAACTTCAAATTGATTCTTCTTCTTCACCAAGTTTTCACAAAGATTTTGTGGTCGGCTGCCACTGTGAGTTTTTACTCTTCGTTGGCACGGTCAAATTTGGAGCTTTTATTCTATAGCAGCAAGCCTCTGCTGACGCAAAGTATTTTATACCTACTGAAGTAATGGTGGTCAGCCGTGTTTGAATGGCTGAGGGAAATTGGTTTTCCAAGAAGATTATTCTACACCTTCAGGGACAATTGCAGATTTAGAACTTACTGCTTCCTTGAGATGCCACAATTCATTCATCACGAAGACCCGTACTAAAAGATGCCCGCAAGGTTAGGTTTGCGGTCCAATATTCTGGGATGTAGGGATGGAACCAGTGATCAAACAATTATAAAGAATACCTGAACTTATAGGTCTAATTGATTTTGCTGATGACCTTTAGTTACTCGCGGAAGGAGCTACAAGGACAGAAATTGAGTACAATAGTAATCTAGCACTTAATTACCTCAGCCCAATGTTACAGTAAAGTCAAGCTGAGTTTAGAACCACATGAAACAACACTTATGTTGCTAAAAGGAAAGCTGACTCGAAAACCTACTATAAGAATCGACGGTAAATCAATTCGTAGAAACTCAGTGTGCAGGTACTTAGGCATTAAATTGGATGAACGTTTAAACTTCGAAGCCCACGTAAAGAAGACAAGTAGCATAAGCAGTGGCTGTCATGAATAAAATCATTAATATCGGCCAACTGATCCAGTCCAAACAATAAGACTATACCATTACACAATTTTATCCTCTTTAGTGGGCTACTCAACAAGTGTGTGGGCAACGCATCTAAGGAAAATAAAACCAAAACTACGAGTCAGACGGGTCCAACGAGGAATACTTTTAAGGTTGACAGGAGTATACCGAACCGTGGCAACAAATCCATTAACCGTTTCTATTGGTGTCTGGCCACTTGATCTTGAAGTAAGCAACCGAGGTTTCATATACTGTTTCAGAAAAGGGAAACCAGATAAAGTAGCAGAAATTATAGGCAGCGAAGCAACATCTGAGATGCACATTCAGAAACTCCTATTGGCAGAATGGCAACAAGAATGAAAGAATTGCGAAACAGGTAGAAGGTCATATGATATGTTTGCATCCACAGAGGAGAGGTTAAAGTTGAAGTTCCTTCAAACCTCCCCCGGATTGGCACACTACATTACTGGTCATGGGCCATACCATAGCTTTCTTAGAAATCGAAATATTGTGGACTCAAACAGGTGCGAATGTGGGGAAGAGAGTACGCCGGAGCGCGTGGTATGGGAGTGTGAAATAACAGCCAGTTTGAGAGAACATCAACAAGCTCGGCTGCAAGGGAGGAGAATATTCGACATACTACGCGACCAAAGTTTGTGGCATTTGCTGGACGAGGCAGCTGATCTAGCCTCAAAATTTTGGAAGAATAAATTAATGGAAAGGAAAAATGCCGAACGAAATCGAAGGCCACTGATAGAAGAAGAGAACACAATTACAACTTGTGAAAGAGTGGAAACTAATTCCAGAATCAACTGCAGAGGGAACAATGAAGCTGGAAGTCTGACTTTCACAACACCGGATTGACGGAAGATATCCTACGACTATGAGCAACATCAATCGTCGGAGGATCCTTCAGTGTGCTCCAGAGATGACGTCTTCTGAGCGATAGCTGGGGCCTTCTTGGTATTCCTACTCTTGATGGCCTGGACGGCTGACTTCGCTGTCGGTTCCGGGGAACTCTACCTGTGGCAGCGTAATCAATCAACACCAAGAAAAAATGAACTTTAGTGAAACCGAAGTGAGGCTGTTAGAACTGGTGATGGTAATAGTAGTTTTAGTAGTAATTAGTGGTATTAGGAACAATAGCATCAGTAATTAGATGTGGTGGTACCCGCTCTGCTTCATAACAGTAGAAGTAAAAGATACATTAGAGTTTCAATCAAATAACCTTGCATTAATCATTTATAAAATGAATAGGATACATATATAAGATATAAATATATATCCATGTAAAATAGTGGAAAATAGGGGCCCAGATTAGACACTAGGTGCTGGGCTATGTTTTATATGGGAAAATAAATAAAATAATAAATAAATAATTTTATACCTACTGCCACGTCGTTGTACTTTTAAGTGTTTACATCAGTGTGTGAAAGGTATAATTATGTTCTGTGTGTGGTAAGTGTATTTTTTGTATGTGAAATGTGTAGTTTTTGAGGCAGAGATTGGTGGCCGTCCCATCATTCTCCTAGATCATTGAAGGAAAGATCCTAAAAACTCAGTCACGTGCCCAGGACCGTCACACCTCCTAGGTCCAGTTTGCAACGCCTCAGCCCACTGAGCCACTCTGGTGGCTGAACGTCTAACTATGAACAAGTAGTAAAGTACGCAAAAATCAGATGGTTTAGTTTTGATTTATGGGCCTTGCGACCACTCGGCCATGAGTATACAACAATTTTTTCTTCGTGGCTGCCTTGTCGACGTCAAGAGGCGGGAAAGGAACGGGAAGCAATTCGGACAGAGCTTTTTGAAGAAATTACCCCAGCATTCGCCTGGAGTCATTTCTGGACACCACTGTAAACCAAAATCTGGATAGTTAGACGGTGTTTGAAACTGAATGTAAGGCCAGATTGTTTAACGTTCGCCCATCTCGCTCGGTAAGTTTACTAGAGCCAGAAGGACTTGTGAAAACAAATGGGAACGAACATTGGCTCTGGTCTTTATACATAAAAAAAGAGGTCCTTGCATTGGCCGACGAAAAATAAAATATGGTTGGACATACAGCGAATCTAACCCGCCATTCCTGAATTACTTTTTCGAAGACGCAGTTGAATAATAAAGGAGAGAGTGTTCTCCTTGTCTTAATTCTATTTGAATAATGAATGGTTCTGATATTTCCTGCAAGAATTATATTTTGTACTTTGTATCTGTTACTGTCTGTTTTATTAAAACAAGCGTTATAATTTCACTATCAGCAAAATTTACAAACATCGAAGTAAGTTTACTGTTATCACAGCTAGAAAGTCGATTTATCTCAGGGATTCGTAACTGCACTGAACTTTGTTGCAAATGTCTCTCACCCTGAAGTCATCATTACTGGATAGTTCGTTCACCACTTGCTGCCCCTGTGCTCAGTGTGAACAGCGCCGTGTAAGGTCAGCATCGGATACGGCCAGGTAAGTGATGCGACGGCTAATACCATGCTGTCAGCTGGCGATTATTCAGCTCTCACAGAGGAAGTCTTGAAGATGAAGCATACTGGCAGAGGAATTCACACCAAGTGTCTTTCTATCAGTTCTCCCGCTCTGAGGAAAACTCGTTTAATGCTCAGATCACCTCTCACTGCTGGTGCGTCAATCGGAATCCTAGCGCCAACCTAACGCCTCGTCATTGGCTCAGCAGTGAAGAAATTTCAGTCCTCTGATGACAGCCACACAGTGATGGCTGAAACGTCAGACTTCAAAAAATTGACGTGGTTCGACCCGGATAATAAAGATAACAACCAACAACCATATCCATCATTACCCCGAAGTATTTTTTATTTTGCATCAATGATTTGTATTCTGTATTTAACATAAATAAAATCTTCCATTACGATACGTTCCCATTAGTATTCGGTACAAACTCCATCACATAGTGGTAGGCTTCATTTCCAAAAATGTCTTCTGGTAATATTATTAAAAATAAGGGCAGGTGCAGATGCACGAAAGATTATTTCAAATATACTTCCAACCACATTTCACATCCAACCGTAATTCCACATCTCTTTCATTTGTCCTTCTGTGGAAGAACATAGAATTAAGTCGTACCTGTGAGCTTTGTATCGGGTACGCAGAAATTTACAGCTTGGGTTTCATATAATCATTTTTCTATGTCTTGCTTTACATCATCTCTAAAACTGAAAGTTGATCTTCTGTACCGATGTACTGGTTAATATTTTATGCCTAAAACTCAGTCAGGTATTGACGGTGCTATCAAGGCAGCTAAAGATCATGCGATGGAATTAAATATGACAATGTTCGGGAAGCTGTACAAAGGATTTCATTTTGAAAGAATTTTCAACATAAGCATTGTGCACAATGCAGAAACAAAATAGTTTCTTGTAGTGGGATGAAAAGATGAAAAGCTTTTGTGATAGCATTGTATTTCGCCATAAATTTCACAATGTGAATTCTCTCCTCTGACTGGGCGCCATAAAGAATCTGTTTGATTAATGACCGCCTGGTTAGCTTGGGATCCTCAGCTCATTAAGCGATTGGGCCAGTGCGCGCGCCCGTCCCTTTTATTTAATTGCATGCTAATGTACTGTGAAGCGCTTCCCTCTGATGCAAAGATGATTTATGCAAACCTATTTGAGGAGAGCGACTTCCTACCACGGAACGTAAACTTCTCCTACACCTTCCTCAAATTCAGGGACGTTCAAAGGAACTCGCTTCGTGATTTAATTTCACTGTAATCACAAAGGATGAAGGATAATCCCAACGAAAAGTGTTTCGCAGTAGTTTAGCTTCCTTTCTGCTACACCAGCTCCAGCTTGCCTCTGACCTATAACACAGCGTGAAGTCTTCCACAACCTCTCACCCTTCTCCGAGTTAATTAATCATTCTAATCTTCATACGTGATCTCGGCTCAGATATGGCTTCCACTTTTGAAATCTTTGTGGGTGACCCAGTAATGAAGAAAGGGAGCTAACGAAGTTAGCAGAAAAGGTAAAGATTACACCAGGCAAGCCACACAGAATATTATCCGCGGAGGTGTAGCTAAGCGCTCCTCCCATGACCTCGGCTATATGACAAGTAACACCATCCATTCCCTGAGGAGAAATGTTACACTACTCTCGATCTTATAGATCTCAACTTCATTTTGATTCGAACCGTGGTTGCCTACTTAAGTCGATTAAGTGGTACAGCTTCTGTGTTGTCTCGCTAGCGGTCATAATTGCTTGATTGTGATAGGAGCTGGACCTTGTGCTCAAAAAGCACCTTCATGGTGATCATGCTAGGTGAATTAGATGGACAAATGCACTAGAATAATGGAAAATGCTCCTCAGACCGAGCACACGTAATCTAAGCTTGGAGGGAGAAGATATTAACATACCGTAACTGTCCATCATGATCTGGTTACGTAAAAATCATTACAGACTGAAAATGGTTAACCAAGCAGATGAACGTAGCGAAGTCATATCGTGGATTGGTTCTACTTGACGAGAAGATCAGATCCATATTTATATTGTTCTATATACCCTTAACTTCCAGGTAAGCACACTTTCACTACATTCGATTCACCATCAGATAGCTCAGTGCCTAATTGATAAGGTTAATCCTTGGCCTCTTAGGTTTTCACCAGACCCAATACCGATCATCGGTGTTTAATAATCTGAAACGTGACTAAACGGACCAGTCTACTCTCTTCCGTTCACATATAGTCCATCTCATTTAAGCTTTAACGTTGATACTGAGCAGTGAATAAATCACACAACAAAGTATTCTGCTGCCATGCTCCATCAATGTCTAGAACGTCCCTCATTGGCAGTGGCAGTTCACGCAGTGTTGTTCGTCCACCTGTTCATCCATGGCAGGTGTCAATCATTCACCAGGCGTGGCTGGCTACTCCAATGTCCAGCGTGAGAGGTATTGGCATCAGTGAGTGACTCAGGGTACCCTCGATGCTGTGTACCATGCAATACTAAATTTCGCAGCTGTTTCCAAAATGCTATGCCCCTGCGTGGGGTTACATATATCACTCCATATTCAAACTCTGTTAATTTCCAAATAAACTTATATTCACATGTCCAACAAACAGTACTGTCATTAATCTGCATTTTAAAATAATTTTCAGGTGATGAGTGTGTGGTCTGTACTTTTTGAACTTCCTGTAGCATAATTTTTGACTTGTCAGTCTATGTTGTAGGATGGCTGCAAAATCTTAGAGGAACTGAACACTTTCTCAACTTGCTGTTATGATTAGCTACTCCAATTAAATAACGCAATGTGTACGAGGTGTGTACAAAAAATAATGGTAATTTTCGTTTTATGTTTTTAAAGAATTTTATTTATTCGTCTATATCGATGTTATCCCCTTCAGCATAGTCCCCATTAGGTATCATACACTTATGTCAGTGCTTCTTCCAATCCCCAAAACATTTCGGAACTCCACCTTTGCGATGGCTTTGAGCTCTTTCAGCGAAGCAATTTTAATCTCAACTATGCTTGAAAAACGACGGCCAACGGGGCCATGTCTGGCGAATATGGAGGCTGGGGCATCATTGCAGTGGTTTTTTTTTTTTTTTTTTTTTTTTTTTAAATCACGACCAAGCAACGAGGTGTGAGTAGGTTCATTATCGTGATTAAAAAGCCTTGAATTGTTTCGCCATAAATCGGGGCGATTTGTTCTGACTGCTTCAAGCAATCAACGTTGAACTTGAAGGTAGGATTCCCTATTGGTCGTCGTTTGACCTTGTTCGGAAATACGCGAGAATACATCACCGTCCAGCAATCCAGATTTCGGTTTTCCAAAATAACTCCAGGCCTGTAGGGTTCCTTCAAAAGGCCATGCCTAAATACCTTCCCGTTCATTGCTCCCCACCATCCCACCATGTCTCGGCATTAATAACTAAAAACAAGTGTTTATTGCTATGATATACGGGAGTGGAACAATGCATTACTAAAATTCTGCCAAGTTAGTTTGGTGGGTTAGCGTTAAAGTCATTAATCATTAGTCTGCAAATGGAAGAAAACTTCAAACATATCGGTCAAGATGCGACGATGAGTCGCACTGTGGAAAACATCTTTAATATATGTTTTTAAGGCTTAGGTAAACCAGCGGAAAGAGACTATAGTCCATTTAAAATTAAAATTAAAATTAAGGAGACTTTATTAAAAAATCAGTATGTAAATTATTTTGGTAACTTAGCACTTAGCGCAATCTCGTTGAAAACTTAGGATGCGAGTTCGAATTCAGGGTACGGTCTGGAGTGTGTATTAGATTTGCTTTGTTCGTACTACGTGAGGAAGCTCTGTGGTTCGGATTTTACATTAAAATGTCGGTCTAGTCACTACAAGGGCATAATTCGTGACAGCTTGAAACTTGCACAACCCAGTAAGGTCCCACCAATTTAGTTTGCTTTACTTTTACTTTTTTTAATGTTACTTTCTATCGAGGAACTAAATAATAACTGAAGTTTTAATGTCAATGTACGATATAAAAAATCTAGCAAGCTAAACTCAATCCTTTGCTCAAAGAGATAATGATTTCAGAAGATAGGTCAATTATTAGAAATACCTACAGTTAGCTTATCATGAAACTGTCTCCCGATGTATATGATATATTTCTGTAGCTTTGTTTTACTGTCAACACACAACAGCAGCATACAAATACCCCGGTAATTTGTGCTTAAAAACTTGCTCCAAGGGTTATTCAAGATATCCAAACACTTTTAAGAATTCTGTGATGGAGTAATTTGAAGTAGTTTAAACCAAATACAACTTTCACAGTTATTACTTTTGACCTTCAAGGTCAAATTCCGAAAAATTTGGTTCTTAATTTATAATGTTGTCTGAGTGGAGATAATACCGCATTTCTCGATTTCGGTTAGATATCGTGAAAGATAAATGGCTCGTAACAAAAAGTACATTATGAAAATAAATTTTGCCATCTAAAGGGTCAAATTTCGAAAAAAAATCCTTTCTTAAAATACGAAGCCACCAAAGCGGAGACCGTAGTCTCTAAAATAATACCTGATTTCTCGATTTCGGTTAGATATCGAGGGAGATAAATAGCTCGTGAGAAGAAAGATACGTTACGGAAATAATGGTACTTTTGCCTTTTAAGGGTCGAATTCCGCAAAAATTCGTTTCTTAAAATATTTTGTGACCACAGCAGGGACCTTAATCTTTAAAATGATGCCTCATTTAACTATGTCGGTTAGATATCGACGGAGATGAAATCGTAAGTTTTCCCGGCGGATCTGATGTTTGAAGATCTCTCGGGCGTGCAGCCGGGTCATTTGGTCGTAGATGTACGCCGACCACTGGACGCTACCTGGAGATGATGGCACGTTACGACATCGAAAATTCGTACATCTACCACCAAATGACCCGGCTGCACGCCCGAGAGATCTTCAAATATCGACGGAGATAATTGCTCGTGATACAAAAACGCGTTGTAGAAATACTGATGAATTGAATTCCCAAAATTTCCTTTCTTAATGTATGATGTCATCAAAGTGAAGATCTTAATCTTTAAAATAATACTTCAATTACTATCACTATCAGATTAACCGCTCAGCCCAAGAAACGTAACAAACAGACAGAGTTACATTCGCGTTTATAATATTAGTATAGATTAGTGCAGATTACACACAAACTGACTGCGAGAGAAACAACGGCCGAGTGGTCAATACAGCGTAAAAGAATGCACACCTACAGCATTCTTAGTCCGCGTACGATTTGCCAAGCATTACACCCCTAAATTTGTGACATCTACGGTTTAATATGGAATCTGAAAAACTGACCGTCCAGGCATGGCTCATACGATCAAAAACAATTCTTAAAAACATTTGCCTCCATTTGGATTTGAACCGGAAACTACGGTCCAAACATTGGTAAGCAAGCGCGTTAACCACTGAACTACCAGCCCGCGGCGCTGTAAGGTACTACAGAGTTTTACACATCCTAAGCATCGGTCTATGTTAGTTTCGGTAATTTTTCGAATTTACATAACAATATGTACTATTTATACAAAAAAGTATCCTATGTCCATTCTAATGCCAAATCGCCGTTCAGCCCAAGAAATGTAACAAACAGACAGACAGAGTTATTTTCGCATTTATAATATTAGTATAGATTTGCCCTATAACGGTACAATTTGGAAAAATTACTTTCTTAAAATATGATGTGACCAAAGCGGATACCTTAATCTTTAAAATTATTTCTCATTTATCGATTTCGGTTTGGTATGAAGTGAGATAACGGCTTGTAACAAAAGTCACCTTAAAGAAATTATGTATATGATACATCTGATTAGTTAGATTACTCATTAAATTCTTAATACGCTTTTTTTTTCTTTAAATCTAGAGTGGTGGGACAAAGGTATCGCTCTGGTCTCACACTCAGGCGGCAACCCTGTCTGCCCATCAGATTTCGGTTTACCATGACTTCTCTAAATCTTCCCAGGCGAATGCAGGGCTAGTTCCTAATTTCTTCCTGTTCCTTGCCCCCAGTCCTTCCCAGCCTCTAATGTCCTCGACATCAACGAGACTTAAAGCCATAAGAACAAAGGACTATTTTTAAGCTGCTGCAGTAATTACCAAGGCGGCAAAGCATATGTTGAAAAGTCGTGTTTTTGTATCTATCATCTGGCTTCAAATCCATGATAATTACATTTTAGTGACATGCCGGAAAACCTCCATTCCCACACAACGATTATATCAGTCTTTACTTTATACTAGCTGATACCCGCGACTTCGTACGCGTGGATTACGAATTTCTTTGCCAGAATTGAATATAGAAAGTTGTTGGTAGCGAAGGATTGGTCCCAAACAACACCGAGTCGGTATAATATGACCGGAAAGCCATCACTATATCATTCAACCATAGAACCTGTCTCTTAAAGAGAATCAATTTCCAACATATTTAAAAACAGAAAAACAAACGAATGTGAGGGGACCGGGGGGGGGGGGGGGGTGTTAACTAAGGGCAACTTTATTTCAACTTGGACTTCTTTCTTCAGCATGAGCATCCGATTCTTGGGTTCTAATAACTTTAGCTGCTCGTGCTCTGCTAGAGCTACAACTTAGGTCAGTTTACGCCCGCAAGGCATGTCAAAAAAGAAGGAAAAATAAACTGGTGTCAGAAACATTTAAGCAGACACAAAGTAATAAGACAGAGAAAATCGACATCTGTACTAAATAATACGTTTTTCCTCTAACCGAAATTTATTAACAAATTATACACTAACATAATGCGCGAGAAGCATTGCTTGAGCAAGTGACGTAATATTACAGACTAACACACTCATCCGTCTCTCAGTCACCATTCGATAAGTTCTCAAAATTTCGTGATTAAAACTGTTAATAATAGCGAAAGAAATTTCCTGTGCTCTCCCTACAGATTTTCTTGTCAAATTCCGTCAATATCGGTATAGGCATTTAGTTGTCAAAACGTAACAAAAGACAGACTTACTTCCGCATTTTTTAGTATTATTACTGCATGTCACACACACACACTGACTGCGAATCACCCCTGAGGGATCGATATAACGTAAAAAAGTGTACACCTACAGCATTGCAAGTCTACTTACGATTTGCCTCGCATTTCACCCCTAACTTTGTGATATCTACAGTTCAACATCCAATCCGAATAACCGACGGCCCAGGCGTGACTCTTGCGATCAAAAACAATTTTTAAAAACCTTAGCCTCCACGCTGATTTGAACCGGAGACCACGACCCAGTAAGCATTAGTAAGCAAGCGCTTTAACCACTGAGCTACCTGACCGCTACATGGAAAAACAGTACAGAGACCTCCATCTGTCTGTTTATCACCGTTCAGTAATTTTTTGAAATTATAAGACAACATGTATTATTTATACAGATAATTTTTCCACCAAATGTATACAACATTTTTCTCCTTGTCTTAAAGGATAAGTGTGCAAAGTATCATCGAGATCGGATGAAAACTGTGGATTTGTATGAAGAACAAACAAACCAACAAACAAACATACATTCATCTTTATATATATAGATGATAACCGAAACCATTGCACACAATGAGACAAACAGCATCCTCGAATGCGAAATCGAGTAGAGGACTTGTAAAATTAGGAGAGGGCCGCCAGTAAAAAAACATCTAGTCTGCGACAGATTTTTGTCGACATAGTGTAACGAGCTAACATCAAACTTTTGGATAGTTGATTCCTAACGAAGTAAAGCGAGAGTGAGTTGCGGTGAGTACGACCAAGTTTGCTGTTGACGCCTGAGCAGCCCCGTCTGCCGGCACTTGGTGCCACAACCACAAACAGGAACTCCAGCGCAGCCCGTATGTCATTTGTTCGCGCTACTTGCCCGGCTCCTTAGCAACTTGGCCGAGTTACATCCCGCCGGCGTATTGTGAAGCTATTACTGTTTCCAAATTAGATAAATGGAGAGAAGCTGCGGCGGCGGGAAGCGCCCGCGCGGATCTTAATTAAAGCGGTCGGGTCGATCCACTCCACACAGCGTAGCTACGTCCTACGCTCTCACCGCCACGTCACCTCACATTCCCACACGATAAACCGACGTGAATAACTATTCGGTTACACCGCGTCTCAGACAACTTGAGTGTCACAAAAACAATATTAACTTGTTTCCCATTTATTTTGATTTGCTTCTGGCTTGTCGAGATCATTATAGAGGGAGATAATAGGATACTGGGAACGACCATGGCCTTGTGGAAGACCCATCATCTGTATTAATTTTGGGAAAACATGGCAAACCGAAATACGGATGCCAAGCATTACAGGCTGGTTATTTGAATCACAAAAGCTACAATGACGCTTCGTTCTATCTGAGTCACTTTGATATTAATAGAAGGAGGTATACTTAGCCTGGTATTGAAGGATTGTGTGGTCAATACCTTTCCTCATAGCCCGGTAAGTTAAAAGGACTGACAGTGTAACGTGGTATCCGAACCACGGACGGTTTCTGACGTACTTCATATTTTGCAGTAAGCTATGGGATAGGAATATTTAAAGGGCCAATGAAAATTGAAAACCCCCCGAAACAGGGATTCGTAATCATCGACCTTTCAATTTCCAGCCTGACGCATATGCCACTGAACTGCCAGGCCATTTGTCTAGATAGAGCAAAGAGGAAATGCAGTACCGGTCCAATGATGCTAGCTCATTCTAGTACTCCTACATATGTGCTGTTCAATAAATATCGGAACAATAACGACTTTCAAAATTTAGGAGACGTAGTTTGAAATTGCGTATTTTAAAATTTTTCTTGAGGTTATTTCTTGTATATGTTTTCGTTATTAGTATTCTGTTGTGGGAAATTCAAATTTAGATCCTTTTGGTGTTAAATTAGCTTATTTTCACGCTTTATTTCTTAAATCAACAATATCAGTGTATATTCAACTATTACTCAATCATAATACAAGTGTTGCCTTGTATGGTAAAGAAATTACTCAGTGTTTTCGTCATTGCAGTTCAGGTTTTTCGGCAAATAAATCAATATCAGTATTGAATGCCTTTATTCACATATTTTAAATACTGTTATGTAACACTTGATAAAACCAGTAATACCAAGACAAGACGTCCAAGGAAAATGTAATAAGCGTTTAAGAAACAAGTTTTAGGAGGAAATAAAATCTGTTAGTGGATGCCGTGTTGTTGGCACACATACGTAGCTACTTAATACTATTCTTTTGCCGAATTTTCCATTTAAAAAACATAATCACCAAATTTAAACTAATAAATACCATACAACACTTCAATCAATTTGGTCAGCTCAATTGGCCACATATTTCACAAACTATTCATATTAACTTTCAACATAATCGTAATCCTATTAAACAGTTCTCGTCAACAAACATTCAACTAAGTTGTGTGAAAATATAATCTCAGGAAATGAAGTAGGTGCCCTGAAAAGTAAGTGAAGGCACGAACTTAGAAGTTGAAGGTAAAAGCCACTAATTACAATAAATGACTGATCTACGATTAGTCAGATGTATTTCATCCTAGGAATAAGTTGTTAAGAAGACATCCACTCTCATACACACTAAACTACAGGTCTCCTTTACTACGTAAAATTGTCGGTTTATATTAAGCTCCTAACAAGGCGAAATCAGAGTAAAATTGAAACTGTTTTGCCATATCTGTAAGGCCACAAGACTTTTATTGCCTGATGTAACGTATGAAGGTTCATCACAGAAGGTGGCAAGTTACACTAAAATTTAAAAGATTTAATTGCGATTTTGACGAGATAGCTGTATAATGTAAACAAATTAGTAAGTTGTGATATTCCTAAAGCATAATTTTTATTTTTTTTTTGGTCCGGAATTAATGTTTAGTATTCAAGAAATGTGACTCGTACAATGATTCCGAAATAAGAACAGCCTACCAAGAATACAACAATAAATGTTTTTAATACGATTTTCAACGAATTCTGCGAGATATCTAAATGCTGAAATGTATTTGTAATTTATTTTTAATTAATTCATTGTTACGAAGCATGTTCTTGCAAACTAACGCAAATGAAACATTTGATAGGAGGATAAATTTCTAAAAGGTTAAGAGGAAGATGGTTTTAGCCTTTGGAAATATAGCGTAAAAACCTATCAGATATTGCTCAATCTCACCCCTTTTTTTAGCTCTGAACTGTAGCAGCAGTATAGAGAGAAATAAAAATTGATTTCCGTTCTATTTGATGAGCTATGAAAGTAATATGTCGAGTATAGTTCCGCTTTGAGTGACTCGCAGCTAGTTAGGCAGCTCTCCGTGAGCACTTGGCCCGTCTCCCACGGCCTTCACTCGTGATGGAGAGACGAGCCGCGCAGGTAAGTGTAGTGTGCTCACAGCACATCACGCTAGCTAACACCGGGAGCTGCTTCACGGGGCATTAAAGCAGCAGCACTCCAGAGAAAGAAACAACACCTTAATGTCCTCACGCAACGGCCCTCCACCTACATACAAAACATGCACGTCCGTTGTAAAACTACGTATCTCGCTTATCATTTAAGGCGGCGCGGCGGTATGAAAAGTTGTGTATTTTTTTTTATGTTAGTACATATCTGTGAGGTTTCATGGAAAATGAATTCAGAGAATATCGTAAGAGACTTACGATAGTCTGCTGAGCTGGAAACATGATTTTCGTGAAATTTCATGTTCACGGTTTGCGGATAGTATCACAGTTTACGGCAGCGGGCATCTAATGTCAGTTTTGTAATACACATCTACATAAGGTTTCTAGTTTCCAATATACAATTTGGAATATGAAAACTTATCTCTTCTTCATTTTTATAATCGGTTTGATTCGCTGATTTTCTTGATAGTCCGATAGAAAAGTAGATTTGACAGTTTATTTCTAAAAGTTTAGCATTTTAATTCTACGCATTTTATAGTAATAGTGCTGGTTACAATATTTTCTTACAAAAATTATTTTTGGGAATTTACTTCGTCAATGTTGCAGATACAACCAAACCAACTTATGTAACAACAATGCCTTAACACTGCAATCTATCTATATGAAACGATATTCTTGATCACGATGTACCGATGTCTGACAAACACTGACGTCACGCTTCTCGCCTCCGCTGCCCAACCAACAACGACGGGAGATGTTCGAGGTTATGCTCGTTATTTAATAACAGTTGAATTTTGCTGAGTATCCACGAGTAAATGAGCTGCCAGCACACTAAAATAAAGTACGTATTTCGTAAAAATCTACAGATTAATTATTAGTAGCTTGTTCTTAATTAAAACATTTTTCTTATACTCTGTGAACAGCGACTCTGTTGTTTAATTTCCAAGATTATGATGTAGATATTTTTAAGTCAATGCTGTAATATACTTAAAGAACTGATTTGCCGAAGCACTGAAATATAAGTATGTACTGCGTTTAAATTAATACATTAATTATTAGTTGCTTTTATTACTGATCCCACTAAATCAGGCACATGTAAATATTTTCAGTGGGTCAAATTTAGATCACAATGCAGTGAATTTATTCGTATACGGGTAATAGAAACTATGAATTTTGAATTTAGTAGAAGTTGTGGTTATGTCGAAATGCAGACAGGTCCAGAATCACAACTGACACAATTATTTACATAATAATTTACAATTAATTTAGTTTCATAAATAATTTAAGCTGCTTTCATAAGCGCCTAGTTACTGAAGTTGTTATTTCATACGGATGGAAGTAGTTCCGTATTTTCATGCTGAATGATACCTGGACCAGGAATAAAACCAATATCATGCGCTATAACATAAGGTTTGGAAATTCCTAATTTATTTTTAATTCCATTGGCTCCCTAATTCTAACATTATTAATTCAGTAGAAGTTCCTTGTGTATCGCTTTGTAAACTATAACCGAAATATGTACATATTACAAAATAAGGTTATGAGCATTACATAACAACAATGCTATTTATTTAGTCACTCGCAACCAATTGCCAGAACATTCCTAGTTCATTAGTAAAGAGCCGCGTCCGGCGACTGCGGAAATGTATATAAGGAAGAGCGGCACCCGAACCATCTTAGTATCTGTGGGTCAGCCGACCAGTGCAGATGTCTCTACACCTGAAGAAGACGGCGGAGCTAGCCGTCGAAATATTGTGTTTCCACAGCACTATCCGGCGGTACACCCGTGAAGACTACATTGCAGTCATACGCTGGGAAAGTCTTCGTTCTTACAGCAAAGAGCAACCTTCCCCTTGGTTCGTCCTTGGAGTGTCCGGGTTGATTCTTAATCACCAGCCCTTTTACCAAAGTCCTGGGTTAAAACCCAAACCTCTCAGCCGTTTGTGTGTACTAAAGACGTATAACAATGTTTATGATGCGAAAGTAAAATTCGGTGGTTAATCTTGTATCTTTCTGAAGAGTAGGCCTGAATCTTCCGTTACCGGGATTCACCGTGCCCCTTCTGTCATCTTCGTATAAACAGAAGTAGTCACAAATACGAATACAACAACATTCAATTACAGAAATAAAATGAAATGGCCGTCTTAGCTCCATAACCAGACCAAGCACCCCCCCCCCCTCCGGTAGAATGCAATGTTCGTGTTGTAGACAACTCATAATAGCAAAGGGTACTATCTTTCACTGGATGTTCTGTTTCCTTTGCCAACTATATTTCACGTGAGTGGTTAATGTACGTTACATTATAAAAACAAATAGAAACACTGTAGCTACTCGTGTTAAGTCTACTCTGCTTATGTTGTAATTATTTCTGGAGTTACTTCTAACCGTAGACCGTGGTTCTTGAATATATGGCCGCATTAAATCTTAAGTGTCATCAACCCACTGAATTTTATTTTCATTTACCACTCGTTATCTGCTATCCCAAAATTAAGAGGATGTTTTAATATTTGTTGGATACCTTCACTGTTAATCCTTGTCACCGTAGTTTCGTTCTAACTTAAATACTTTTGCTCTTTCACAGCTGTTAATCTGCTTGCAAACAGATCCAATTGATTAAAGAATCTTACGACAGACTACACCCTACACTTAAATATTTGTCGCAAATTGTGTTTGTATTTGGAACTCAGTTATCTAGTTTTGCTTAACACAGAACTTTCTTCCAGGCCTATCAGACCGCCTTGAATAAGTGACCAATCAAGAGATTTATTTATTTTATTTTACTTTAATTGCCTTCAGTAGCAGAGACCATACATCCATCTCATGTACGAGTTACATTCGTTACAACAGAGTTCATAAAGTTAAATTTATTACAGGTACCATTTTCTAGGTACAGGGTAGAACGGGAGAATGGGAGCCCACGGGTAACAGGAGCCTATCCTGAATAATTCGAATATCGCCTACTAGAAACCTGCTAGTTTCGTTTAAGGCTCCCTTGCGGGCATAATTCTTACTTGTTACAAGCGGTGGGACAGTCACCATTAGTTTTTCAAACAGACGACACAATGTGTTTTCGGCTGTCCGACTGTAATTTTTGCTGCTACTATCGTAAGCAAACGAGTTTGCAACATTGCTTCTAAAGTTATATTAATATATTGTCATGGTTTCGTAATTAATGTAGTTTAACGGCAACTATGTAAAACGGGGGTAAAAATTATATTATATATATATACAATATATATATATATATTAATTTTTATCGAAAGCGTTAAAATATGGGGCAATGAGAGGTATCAGCAAGGGGAAATTGGAGCTTAGCTATTATTGCCCCATAACTTCCACTTCGCCAAAATTAGGCCACCAACCCGCCAAATAATGCTCATAAAAACATCATTCCGAGAATTTTACTGCTTCGCCTAAGAAAACTATGAAAACAGGGAAAAACGAAAGAAAAGAAGAGAAGACAGAACTCAATCCCTGTGTGCCGCCGAAAATATTCGCATTTATTGTTGCTAAAAAAAAAGGAAAGCAAGGGTGAATGCAAGGGGGGGTAGACCACCTAATTGGAGATCTAGGGCTACAAGCCGGTTGCCATAATCTTCATCGATATTAAATAGCGATTAAAGTGATGGTTCCTGTATAAAAGTAGTTTGTTTGTTTTTCTGTACGGAAATTGAATCAAATGACACTCTCATGTCTTCTGAAGTGTGTAAAAATGTATAACATATGGACTGTGCAGATTATGATGATGAACTGTCCTTGATTTGTACATTTAGTGCTAGGAACAATAAAGTATTTCTAACATACAAAAAGTAAATGATTAATTTGTAGATCCAAGAGATTGGAAATAATTGCGTTAATTATCAGATTTGTCAAGAAAACTAAAGTTCTGTGAATATTATGGACTAATTTGCCTATGGCTCCCATTACACTATGGGGGCTCCCATTACCTTATTGACCGGGTAATGAGAGCCATTCCAATAAATCTGGTTTTTCTTCTTTTTATCTTCATTGAAGTATCCGTTATAGTTTTGTTTTACATAGTCCATGAATTAGATATGACAGAATATATACATTTAAAGAAAAAAAAAAGATACCAAAAAAATCATTTCTAAGGCGCGCTTATGCTTTCATTTCCCCGTTCTCCAATACAATTAATGCAATTCAAAACTATTGTATTCACCACAAATAAAATCTTCTGAGTATACTATTGCTTCAGTATATAATTCATTCGAGAGATGAAGGGGGTAGTGTTGATACCTCCACCTTCTTTCTAGTGACTAGGTCATGGAAGGGAATACGACACACACAACATACGCTCTTCTCACGCTGAATTCATTTTTAAATTAGATGAAAATTAAGCTTTATAAAGACGCAGCAGAGTGCAAATCATCGCTTGTTAGTTCTGTAACAGAAACTGCAATGCGTCCTAATTGCAGCTATATCCAGACTGGAGCTGTAGCTGTACTGTTTCATCCGCCCAGTTGGACGTTTGGCGGTCTATCAGAGAGGCTAGTGCCATAAAAGGAACAAACGCAATCCAAAGCTGTGCTCCGTTTCATTCCGAGGCACTTCTTTTGTTAGCTCTAGACGAACGGCGGCCATCGCTGTCTGGAAATCGTCCACTCGCATGAGAGGCTGAAATTAACGAGCGTTGACGGTAAATGTATTTCCCTCTCACAGATAAAAAAAAAAAAAAATCTCCCTCCCTCCGCACGCTTACCAAGACGAGCGCCCCGCTTTAAATCAGCGATGTATTTTCCGCAGAATTTTATCGCTGCGGGAATTTCTTGGCGCAGAAATTTAACACGAAAATGGTCGAGTAACCATCAAGGCAACTTGTTTGCCGTGTGAATATTGTCGGCTCTCGGCGTCATAACTCACCTGTTGGGGATTAATCTATTTGTTCCGCCTCTTACTCTAGCTTATGCAACATTCGATAGTGTGTTCTTAAAGAGGAAAAGAGCACCTGTTACCTCATTCACGTAAGTAATTTATTGGTTTCGCAACGTTTCGTGTATAATTAACTACAAATCAACCAAACGACACTGGTGTATTAAATACAAAATAATGTTGCAAATTAACGTTGTTCAAAATACTGGCTCAACTTTCAAGTACATATGATAGAAAAAGTTACTTCTTCTCTGATTAGTTTAGCACTGAAAAAATATTAAACTCAGAAAACAAATAATTAGTGGAAATATTACATGAATCTCTAAAGAAAACTTGTATCAATGGTCTTTAATTGCATCTCTCAGTTTTTAAGTAACTTCCATATTGTAATCAATATTTGTCATGAAAGTAAAACAAATGTCCCTTTTCCGCGTCAATGTACAGTCATAAATCTCCTTTAATTGTAGAGTTACGGTATTTTCTGGCTCTGAAGTATTGAATTCGTTAGTTTCAACATTTTAATAGGCGATAACTTCCAACGGTACTTTACATATTAAAGCTTCATGTTTGAAAAACGATTTCCAAAATTGTGAAAATGTCTATTTATTCAACGCATATAGTTTTCTTCCTTCTGTCTCATTTTCCTACGACGTTCGTCACATTTCAAACCTCAGAATTTTCCAAATCACGGGTACAGCAAGATGTTATAAACTTCATCGGGATATATTCTACCGAGCGGGGCGGTGTAACGGTTAGCGTTCTCGCCTCGCATTCGGGAGGATGGCGGTTCGAATCCCCTTCCGGGCATCCAGATTTGGGTTTTCCATGGTTTCCCCAAATCACTCCAGGCAAATGCCGGGATGCTTCCTTCAAAAGGCCATGGCCGAATTCCTTCCCATTCCTTGCCCCATCCTTGCCCCCCACCCTTTCCCGTCTCTAAAGACCTCGATGTTAAAAAGAGACGTAAAGCAGTTACAAAAAAAAAAAAGGATATATTCTAACAAAGTGCGCCGTCATATGTAATCTAATACAGACAATCTGGCACCGTGTATGGACAAAGAAAAGATAACTACTGTTCCAGTTACCACCCATTGGCTACCTTATTCGCCTAATGTCAAGCCTGTTTACCTCTTTATAAATCACTTTGATCAATATTCCACTCAATTTTTTTAATTATAGGCTTTGAAGAAATATTGACCTGTGCACTGCTAGCGTAACTTTAGAAAGATAAAGTAGTAACTATCATTTTGCTTAGACCTCACTGCTGAATCAACAGTTTTTTTGATTTGATGTAGAGTGGAGAGGCTGCAACTAATACCTTTACAGAACTTTGCATATGTTGCCACGGCAACGGCACTGGATTGACGGGTTTCCTATTTAAAGGGAATGCTTGTGTAAGGGTTCAACCTGTTTATTAGGAAATTGGATAAAATATTTCGTAATTGAGCGTAAACTACTACCAAAGACAGCCTTGAGATAGAGTATGATCAGGTCGCATGCAGACCTGATTTTTCAAATACACTTATGGACTACTTCGCGTAAGAAACACTGATTCAAGATTTCAAGCAATTGTGACCAGCATACAATCTTTATCGGTCGTTACCTGCATATGCTCATTCCAATATAAGCCCAACCAATGATTGAAAAAAAAAAATCTAATGATGTCACGTATCTTGCTCGTTCATGATTGGTTCTTCGTGTAATGGTGGCTACTGAGGTCTTGCCGTACACATCGCTGACATATAGTTAAAACAGTACCCCGCCATATTGGCTCACTCAGACTAGCTCAGAGCATCAGAGATATAAAAAGCTAACGTTATAACTTGCCTTTAAGTCATAAGACAGGACAATGTTTTCCATTATGCTTGCCCACTGTCTTGCCATTAACCTCAACCAGGTCTTGATACATTCGGCTCGCTTTATGTAATATGTCATGTTGTGTGCTAAAATATTTGAGTTGGAAAAGCCATCTATTTGGTGGTTCGCCTTCAATTAATTTGTTATAGCGTTCAGTATACATCTTGTATCATATCGAGGTAGCCAACGTAACGCAGATGAGTATGTGACTAGGCTTAATTTATGTTATCCTCCATCTCTTCAAAGCCTGGACGTGTGTGGCATTATTTGATAAATTATATACTGTGTTTATCTGCAGAAAATACATCTGTACTAGATTCTATGAACAAATGGCACTAGAAAATCATATTGATTAATATGCAGTTAAATATTTGCATATTTTCCTTATCCGTTCTTCATTTATTACAGATTTCTGTTTTATTTTAATACTCGGATCTAATCATAAAACTGATGACACTTTTTATGCAAGACTTTTTTGTAGTGTTAATAGTAATTTAATTTCTTATGCCTTTATTTTTAACGGTGAATTAATATGCAACCATATTAGAAGCGTCTGTGAGCAAAGTAAATGGTTTTCATGTCGCCAACATGGCTTTAGACAAGGATATTCGTTTGAATCTCAGTTAGTAGGATAAATACAAGATATTTGTAATGAAATGGACAGGGGAAGTTAAGTTGATAGTGTGACACTATATCTTTCTAAGGCCTTTGACAGAGTGAGCCATAAAATGTTGCTAAATAAGGTAAAAACTATTGGAGCTGATATGCTGGGTGGAAGAATTCCTAAAAGGTAGAAAGCAAAAAGTTGGGTAGGAAATGCAATATCAAAAGAAGTAGAAGTGAACATGGGAGTCCCACAGGGTAGTGTATTGGGACCATTGTTATTCGTTATTCTAATGAATTATGAGAACTTAAGAGCAAAGCGATTAATTTTTAAAAAATTATCTTTGGCATGTTATGGTTCCGCGTTGGAAAAGTCATTTAAAGATGGATTTACAATTAATATTGGACAGCTCTCTACCGTTCACTCGTCCAGGACGGTGTGGTAACCGCATTATAACATCCACGTTTACCTGCTAGGTGGGAGCAGCAATCCTTTTGAGTTTGGTACTTGCGTCCCAGGTACTAATGCGAAGGTTGCATATACAGTATATTAGGCAAACTGCACGTTCTCCTTCTGATAGAATGCTTCACAGTGTGGAATGCACTCGGGATCAGACCATACAGTCTCCAGGCTTGAGCGAAGGTTTCTTTACGTCCTGTCGACTGAATTGCCCGTACCAGAGTGCCCAAAAATAGCTGCTTCCTCGTTTTCCCAAACTTTAATAACGATTATCGTGATTTCCCTCCTAAAGTTAAACAGCCAATCGTTCAGAAACACCCACACCGTGGTTACTTTTCATT
This sequence comes from Vandiemenella viatica, assembly GCA_031002005.1. Lineage (NCBI taxonomy): Eukaryota > Metazoa > Arthropoda > Insecta > Orthoptera > Morabidae > Vandiemenella > Vandiemenella viatica. The sequence continues at coordinate 146,649,086 of JARYHS010009186.1, read as the reverse complement.
TGCTAATAACGACTTTAAATTTTAGAGGAAACTATTTTCTGAGCTGACCATCACAGATCACTGCGAACCAGACTCTTAACTAATGATGTCAAGCGACAACTTGTCGCGTGAGGCTCCCTACCTGTACAACTGTATTTTCCTATGGTCGCTTCTTCGCAACCTCACGAAACTTTTTGAATATTACTTTTTCGCTCTGATTCATAATTAATTTATTCTTAACATATATAAATTGCCCTTATTATTAGTTCTGTTCCAAATAAAAACTGGAATAGAAATTAAATAAGGTTTTGAACTCACTAGTATTTCCAATACTTCGCTATACAAACGAAGTCCTTGAAACATCCCCAAACATAAAACGCTCTCTCATAGTATCCACCAGTTTAGTACACAATAAACTTCTCTGCTACCGTTAATCATTCATAAGCGATCCATCTTCAAATTTTCATGCCAGAAGTGAAACAGCCCCACTCAGCCTGCTGTACAATCAGTACCATGGAAGATACTCCGCGGGAAGATAAAAACTTGCCGGTGCATCACTTCCCTTCCAGTGCCGACAAGGTTTTGATGGGAATGCGGAGCTTTATATTCGCGAATACTGTTGCCGTAGGAAACCGGTAAACCTTATCTTTACTATCGCCTGTATTAACATTTTAAAAATTCATCGAATGCTGATAAATATGATATCGGAAGAAGAATAATGATCGAATAAGATTTAATACTATTTAGGGAGTCGTCGGTCGGTGTGAAATTACACGAAATGCAATGAATGACACGTTAACTCCATCTGCTGCGACAACTGCTGCAATTACACGCCTCAAACAACAGACGCCGTCACACGCAAGAGCGGACGCGTTGCTGCATGTACGATCATGGGCCACGCAGCTGGTACCACGTTCGTGCTAACTATACCAGCATGGGCAGTCGCATCTGTTTCCACAACACATATCATAAATTTCTGTCTCTATGCAGTACAGTTTATACATTTTATCTCTAGAGCTGTCACTTTTCAGCTGTCATAACGACACGCATTTCAATAAATTAATTTTGCTCTCTGAAATATTTCATTAACGGCGGTCAGTTGGTACAGTCACAGAGTAGATACATAACGACATAAAATCCTTCAACGGACCTAAACGTTTGGAATAACACCCCATGCCTCCTAGGAGAGCTTCAAAATTAGTAACTTGGAGGAAAATGTTTGGAGAAGGGACGGCAAAAAATTGGCGCTGCCTCGCTACCTTGTTTCCTCTGCAGAGTTCTTGAAAGTGAATACGTAGCTCTGTCACCGAGAATCATCACACAAAGGACAGTAAAGGCTCATTGAAGAAATCACCTCTACGTTCTCAAAAGTATTTCGACCCTGTTTACATACACCAATCGCTGGAACTAATCTCAAAGCTTAGAAATATTTGTATTTGCATAAGAATGGAAAAAATTAAGAAGCTCGTAAATGCTCTTATTTTCTCTTATGCATTCGTGAAAACCAAGTGGAACCAATAGTTGAAGCTTACCGAGAATCCGAGTTTAAATTATTCCATTACATTAGGTGCAATATTTACAAATCAACCGTATCTACAACGTTGAAATGTATATATGTCTTGAGTAAAGAATTTAATGATCAATATTATTATATATTAGCAGAATTTCGTGTACTCGTTCCTGTTTTGCACCTGGAAAAGTTGCTGTCATATCGAGGATCGGTGTATCTCGTCCGTTTACCAACCTGTTCTTATGTGCATTCTTAACCACTTTAAACGCTTGAAGCTACCCTCGTCCTCCATAGTTCCGCCATATTGTATTTTCATTCCAGTTAAATCCTGCATGAAGATATGGTAAAATTCGCATGTAGGGCGTCTTCAAGTAGCCGTATTTAATCTGTGATCTCGAACATCTTTGCCTTTTACTAATTTTGAGTACGGGGCTTTGAGGGGTGGGTTTTATTGGAGAACCATCAGTGTAGAATTAACTGTAAGGTCATATCATTATGTGAAGACGAATTATTTGGTATTAGGAATAATATATACGTAGATCGTTTTGACTATGGAGGTTTGAAATATTTTCCGCGATTAATTTGAAATATACCTCTGGTCGTGCTAGCTGGTAGCCATCTGAGCAATTACTCCAGTCGCGGCCATCTGAATATAGAGAGCAGGCCTCGGTAGTGTAGGGGATAGAGTACTGGCTCCGCGTGCCGAAGGTCGCCGGTTCGAATCCGGCCGTGAGCATGGGAGTTTAAGTATTTCGTCTGTGAACGTCATCTCCCTCCTGTGGTGTGTATAATTGGTTTGAATAAATTCGTATTGGAGAAACTGAAAGCAGTGGATCACATATAATTACTATAGAGCTGGCCGAAAGCCATTTTTTTTTTTTTTTTTAAGAGCAAGGGAGTTCAGTCCGCTGTAGCAGAATGGACAGGACCTATCATACAACTTAGGCAGTCTAAAAAACAACAAATTGGTCACCAGTTCTAAGAGCCATAGTACATTAAGAGAATTGTGAAAATTAAGTATTTAAGTATTCTCTCAAGGATGAGCGGACAGTGAAGGTGTTTGGTTTTTTTAGACTAGAAATTAAAATATCTCGGGTACCTTGGACTGTAACGATTGCTAGAAATATTTTCCCCTGAATAAATCATTTCAGAGCATGCTTGAAGCAGTGCGTTCAGGGTGCTGCCATGGATGATCGGTCTCTTTTTTCACAGGCGTATTAGTATGTTACTATCATTCGGTCCACACATATTATTTTACCTTGCTCAGTGTAAAATACGTTAAATGACACGTGTATTTAGAGCCTGGGAGAAATTTTAAACAAATAAAATTTCAAAAACTTTGTTTTGGGTTGTCTCAAAACGCTTTTCTTTCATTCGGTGCAAGATCTAACGAATGAACGAATACATTAAATGAGGAACGAAATTTTCATTTCACTTTTTTCCCGACAATATTTGCATGGTCAATTCAGACATACGTCATTTTTCCAACTGTAGATGATTTTTTTGCTATCACTGTTATATGGATTAAGCAAGCGTTTGGGTTTTTTTTTAATTTAGTTCAGATATTCCTCTTTGTTTAGCCTTTGTAGATTTCGAAAAGGTGTTTGATTCAATAAGTCACAAGGCTGTCCTGCAAGCCTTAACTGAACATGGCGAGGATGCAGCTTATGTTAGAGTGCTCCATGATATCTATGTCACCTCCTCAGCCTTTGTCAATGTTAGAGAACCAACCACTGAATTCCGCATCGAAAGACGTGTTAAGCAAGGTGATCCCATCTCTCCAAAATTATTTTCTGCTGTCAAAGCTAGAATGGACGGAAAAGGGAATTAGAATCAATGGCAGAAGACTTAACAACTGGAAATTAGCTGATGACATTGCGCTTGTTTGCTAATGACCTTGATGAACTCCTAACCATGGTTACCGATCCCTCCTCTGGATGTAAAGCAGTTGATCTATCGAAAACAAAAATTATGTCTCACAAATGGGCCACAGAGAGTAGTGTACAACTAGATGATAAATCTTTAGAAAATGTCAATGAGTACATTTATCTTGGCCAGCTTGTAAATATGAGAGGCGATGTAAGACCCTAAATTTTCCGTCACCTCAAGCTGGGATGGCAAGCATTTGGGCGGCATTCTATTATCCTGAAATCTAAAATGCCCACAAATCTAAGGCAAATATTCTATGACCAGTGCATTCTTCCTGTGCTGACACACGGCTGTGAGACCTGGACTCTAAGTGAATTTACAAAAAGGAAACTCAGGACTGCCCAAAGAGCTGCTGAGAGGTTAATGCTAGGATTAACTAGAGAAGACAAGAAAAGAGCAACAGACATTAGGTCAGTTACAAAGGTCACAGACATCTTACAGAAGACAGCATCCCTGAAGTGGCAATGGGCCGGCCATATTGCACGGAGAAACGACCAGAGGTGGACAAAAACAGTGTTAGAATGGAACCCAAGAGATCACCCCAGGCCGAGAGGAAGACCACCAGACCGATGGGAGAAGGACATACGCAGGGTTGTCGGAGTTAACTGGCAGAGGATCGCCGAAGATCGTGCGACTTGGAGAAGACTGCTCAAGTTATATCTGAAAAAATCATTACTTTAAGAGGCCACATCAGACAATGATTGAACTGGCTGATAATGATAATAATTCTACTTGGGATCCTTTCTATGCCAAATGACACATAGGTTATTGGTTATATAAGCTATAAGCCTACAAATAAAACTTTTTAAAACCACAAATATTTCAACGAGTTTTTCGAGGAAATGAGGAATGTGACTACATTGTTCCTATACTAAAATTTGTTTCCAGCTGCCATCAAAGAGATTGGTGTTCATAATTAAATTAATGACTGTTTTGTGAGAGGCAGTGGTTCCTAAAAATGTTTTTAATATTTAATTATCTTCGGGTTGTAATAAGTTGAGAAACACTACTGTATATCATTCACGCCAAAGTTAAATTATTAACAATATCGAGAAGAACAACCGTTCCAGGCTAGACTAGCTCCTTTCGAGAACAAGTTGGTGTTTAATAATTGTGACCATGAGTTGGGGGAAACTGCTTACACGCGATTTAACACACTCGGTCACTCTGTGGGCTTTGTAGGGTCTAAGAGTAGATTACTCAATGATTCCAACAGATAGAAGTTATTACCATGTACCAACACAAACCTCCCTAAGGCTTTCAGTTGTTCCACAATAATACTATGATAAGTCCATAATCAGTATTAGCTCACCAGCAACCTATCACAGCGGGCTTGCCGTTTGTCTCTTGATGGAGCTCCTTTATACTGCTGTCACGGACCAACGCACAAGAAGCACGCTGTCACATTATCCAGTCTATTAGAGGTTATGTAGCGGCAGTGACGCGTACATCACTCAGCAGCCCATCAACAGACTCAAAGCTCTCCCTTCGGCAGTAAGTTACTAGCCGAGAGCGTTAGTCTGTCCATTACCTAATTGCCAAAAGGCATTATGCTAAAAGGATTCCTCGATAGAATTTTGCCGATGACACAAAGCGGGAACACTGTACTGTACATTGTAGCGTATTCATCACACGTCGCTTATAATAAATAATTAATAACTGCCTAGAAGTGCTCTTTGCTTAAATGCAATGGTAACGAACCGCGAGCATTGTTTCGCTTGTATAGTGCAGGGGATATGCCGATTTCAGGCCACCAATCAGTAAAAACGATAAGGAACATTTACTGGATTTCACTAAGCTTTTTTTACGAGTTGTGAGCCAAGGCTAACCAATCCGGTTCTCACTCGTCACTACAGGAAACACATCTTACTATCAGAATAATTGGAGTGTAATGTCAAACGCTCTTCAACTATGAGAGCACTGAAGCGCTCGTAGTTTGTCTTGTATCATGGGATTTTTGTACGTTGCAAGTTTCCTTTCAGTCAGTACTTTGTGCGTGAGATTTCTAGTCCTCACCCTGCCGATTACTTAAATTGAGCTAAAAATCAATTAAGAGATACTAAGGTAACCACTTGAAGGAAGTAGCCAATTATAGCGAGATCCGCCCGCACCACCATAAGTCGCAGCTGACCCTTGCATAACTAGTCTATCACCACCACCAGACTCGTTAAGATGTGCAATAATCAGGTAATCCATCATCTTATTTCAAAAGATAGCATTTGTAATAAGTAGGTTATCGTAAATACTGTATGTTTGTAGAACGAAGTATAGGTTACATGTGTCATGCTACCAATGATTCCAGTCAATATATTGCGTAATATTCAATGTTCGTATGTTTTCATTGTGGCTAATATAAACTAGATAGGAGTGTGTTTAATTTCATGAGTACCTTGTCCTTTAGTTAAAGATAGAATGGAATTGTGAGACGAATTGTCCAATAAGCAAACAAATTCCCTGGGCTGCACTAGCTCAGAGAATAGTTACCTAACTTTAACGTAGTACGCTTGTCTCAAAGTAGCAAGTATTAGATATACTAGCCTCGTACCCACAACTTCGTACGCGTGGATTAAGAATTTTTTGCCAGAATTAAATATAGTAAGTTGTTGGTAACGAAGGATTATTCCCAAACAATATCGAGTCGGCATAATATGACAGGAAAGCTATCACTATATCATCCTACCGTCGAACCTGCCTCTTGAAGAGAATTAATTTCCAACATATTTCTGTCACTATTCGATAAGATCTCAAAATTTCGTGACTACAACTGATAATCATACTGGAAAAAATATCCTGTGCCCTTCAGACACATTTCCTTATAAAATTACATCACAACGATATAGCCATTTAGTCGTCAAAACGTAACAAAAAGACAGAGACTTACTTCCGTATTTATAATAATATTACTGTATTCACACTCACACACTGACTGTGAACAACGCCTGAGGGATCATTATAACGTAAAAAATTGTCCACCTACAACATTGCAAGACTACCTAAGATTTGCCTCGCATTGCGCCCCTAACTTTCTAATATCTACAGTTTAACATTCAATCCGAATAACCTACGACCCAGGCCTGACTCTTACGATGAAAAACAATTTTAAAAAATCATAGCCTCCACGGAGATTTCAACCGGAGACCACGTCGTTCGTAAGCAAGCTCTTTAGCCACTGAGCTTCCAGCTCACTACACGGACACACGGTCTGAAGACGTGCATATCCAACGTGTCTGTCTATCGCCGTCTTTCCAAGTTATGAGAGTCAATTGCCAACATATTTCTGTCAACATTCGATAAGGTCTCAAAATTTCGTGACTACAACTGTTAATCATACTGGAAAAAATATCCTGTGCCCTTCATACAGATTTCCTTATAAAATTCCATCACAACGATATAGCCATTTGGTCGTCATAACGTATCAATTAGACAGAGACTTACATCCCTAATTATAATAATATTACTGTGGTTCACACTTACTGACTGCGTACAAAACCTGAGGGATCATTATAACGAAAAAAGTATACACCTACAACATTGCAAGAATACCTACGATTTGCCTCGCATTGCACCCCTAACTTTCTAATATCTACGGTTTTACATTCAATCCGAATATCCTACAGCCCAGGCCTGACTCTTACGATGAAAAACAATTTTTTAAAATCTTATCCCTGACGGAGATTTGAACCGGGGACTACGACGTTCGTAAGCAAGCGCTTTAGCCACTCAGCTGCCAGGCCACTACGGGGAAACTCGGTACGGAGTCGTCCACATCCAACGTGTCTGTCTACCGCCGTATTTCGAAGTTATGAGACAAATGTGTTATTTATACAGATAATTTTTCAACCAAATGTAGACAGTGTTTTTCTCCTTGTTTCAAAGGTTAAGTGTGCAAAGTTTCATCCAGAACGGATAAAAACTGTGGATTTGTATAAAGAACAAACAAACTAACAAACAAACAAACATACATTCATCTTTATATATAAAGATTACTGTGGTTCACACTTACACACTGACTGCGAACAAAACCTGAGGGATCATTATAACGTAAAAAAGTATACACCTACAACATTGCAAGAATACCTACGATTTGCCTGCATTGCACCCCTAACTTTCTAATATCTACGGTTTAACATTCAATCCGAATAACCTACGGCCCAGGCCTGACTCTTACGATGAAAAACAATTTTTAAAAATCTTATCCCCGACGGAGATTTAAACCGGAGATCACCACGTTCGTAAGCCAGCGCTTTAGCCACTCAGCTGCCAGGCCGCTACGTGGATACTCGGTACGGAGTCGTCCACATCCAACGTGTCAGTCTACCGCCGTATTTCGATGTTATGAGACAAATGTGTTATTTATACAGATAATTTTTCAACCAAATGTAGACAGGATTTTTCTCCATGTTTCAAAGGATAAGTGTGCAAAGTTTCATCGAGAACGGATAAAAACTGTGGATTTATATGAAGAACAAACAAACCAACAAACAAACAAACATACATTCATCTTTATATATAAAGAAGATTACTGTGGTTCACACTTACACACTGACTGCGAACAACACCTGAGGGATCATTATAACGTAAAAAAGTGTACACATATAAAATTGCAAGACTACCTACGATTTGCCTCGCATTGCACCCCCAACTTTCTAATATCTACAGTTTAACATGCAATCCGAATAACCTACGGCCCAGGCCTGACTCTTACACTGAAATCAATTTTAAAAAAACTTTGCCTTTACGGAGATTTGAACCGGAGACCACGACGTTCGTAAGCAAACGCTTTAGCCACTAAGCTGCCAGTCCACTACACGGAAACACGGTACGGAGGCGACCATATCCAACGTGATGTCTATCGCCGTATTTCGAAGTTATGAGACAAATTGTCTTATTTATACAGGTAATTTGTCAACCAAATGTAGACAGTATTTTTCTCCTTGTTGCAAAGGATAAGTGTTCAAAGTTTCATCGAGATCGGATGAAAACTATGGATTTGTATGAAGAACAAACAAACAAACATACATTCATCTTTATATATAAAGATTACCTCGCTTCAAATAGCTTAGCTTAACTGAAGAGCCACATTATCCTACTTCCTCCTCAACATTGGACTGCATATGCCGGCTAAGACGAAGCTGACAGCAGTTGGTTGTGGACGGACTCACACTATGTTGTATTCTTGTGGCTCGGGGTGCGGCAATGGTGCTTTCAAATTCCGACCAAGCCAAGGAGAATTTCTTGCACTCTAATTCCCGGAATAACCCAGAGCCTCACTCATTGTCAAATTGGAACCGTCGAAGGGTTCTCCTGCAAAGACACGGTATTTGATACACTGCATCCGTATTTAACTCACTGTCTTGTACTGTGGTTAACATTGAAATTTTTCCTAGAAGATAAATTAACAAAAAATTGATTTTACTTTCATTTCAACATTTTTCTTTACTTTTTATGACTATCTAAGACTATCTAACGTGTTAGATAACATAGTGAGTGTTACCATATGTATGAGAATAGTGTTAGCTTTTTGCAGCTGTGATTTGTACAGTTCTCTTTCTATAACGTACAGTTTTATGAGATTGGGGACTATCCGAACACTTGCCTACGTCACGACACAACTTTCTAAAAATGTACTCAGCATAATTAGGATCAAATTTTCAATCTGGACTACCTGTACCAACCCGTTTCTGGGCATGAGACTGACAGCTTTAATTCCAGTTCTTATTTTAGATTCAAACTACCTCTCTCCAAAAGAAATGCGATTCTCCAGTTGTAAAATAAACTGTTATCTTCAAATAAATGTATAAAACACTGAAACATGACGAATGACAACGTCTTTGTCAGCGAACATAGTAAGCAGGTGTAATGATGTATTATCACTGTCATTCCTAAAGTGTTGGGATACTCTTTTTATAACATGTTGGGCTTCCTTTCCCTTGGTGAGGTGCAGCAACTTGACGTGGCTTGCCTACAGCCATATCCGCAAGTTATATTATGTGGTTATTGTAGGTGCGAGATCTCGTGGCCGAAAGGGTCTTTCGATGATGTCCCAGCTATGTTGCACGGCTTCGTGTATGGTGGCCAAATCATGTGATTTATTCAGAAATATTCTTAAACCAACCACGCATTATCATCCAGGGGCTTTCCGTCGTTATTGGAGTACATAAAGTCTATAAATGGCTTAAATTGAATTTAGCATAGAGATTTAATGTTATGGATCGGTTAAGTTGGACCAGAGGAGTCATACCACGTCACGTAAACAAAAATCCCAGCATGATGGAACCACCAATGACTGACAAATTGACTCCATAGTCTCAGGGTCTATGCGTCACACCTATAGTATAACGATATATATATATCTTTTGTATTGTGTATGTATCTTATCTAAAACGAGTTCTCCACGGTGAGTAGATTGTTAAGTTGGTAATATATGATTTGATGTTAGCGGTTGGTAATGCGGCAGTAGTTGCGAGACAGTCGGCAGGCAAGTAAGCCGGCAGGATGATAATGTGTTGTAGGACTGATTTTTTTTTTTTTTTAACTGCATAACGTCTCCTAAAACAACTAGGTCTTTAGAGACGCGAAAGGATGGGGGGCAAGGAATGGGAAGGAATTCGGCCATGGCCTTTTGAAGGAAGCATCCCGGCATTCACCTGGAGTGATTTGGGGAAACCATGGAAAACCCAAATCTGGATGCCCGGACGGGGATTCGAACCGCCGTCCTCCCGAATGCGAGGCCAGAACGCTAGCCGTTACACCACCACGCTCGGTTTGTAGGACTGAGTGATTTTTGGCATTATCGCCACGAGATGCGACTGCCGATATGTATTTGATATTTTTTGTGTGTGTGTGTGTGTGTGTGTGTGTGTTCTTGTGTATTTTAAAGAGTGTTTACCGGAAAGTTATGATTGTAAAAGTTTGAGAAAGAACCGACCACAAAATATACGCAGTGATTAATGTTGAAAGTTGTGTTTTTTTGTTGGATCATTTTCTTTTGACTGTTTTCCCATTACCTATTTAATCTTTGCGTAACGTGGTCTATAGTCAAGATACCATGGCAATATGGTTCATTTAAAAATCTACGACTGGCCCGCCCTTGCAGTAATATACGGAGTAGCTTGTAAACGGCTCCGCAAATGACTTCTACATTAAATGGCTCAGAAAATACTGTCCATCTACGAAGACACCAAGGGTTTTACGTTACAATAAGCATAAACCAACTGCAAACGTGACTCATTTGACTAAGTAACCTGTTGCTGATCATACAGTTTCCAACATATTGAGCCCAGGAAAG